>JAVJIF010033605.1:0-180254 GCA_038442645.1 Agave tequilana
CTTCTTTGAAGCTTTACTTTAATCCATGCATATATAACTCCATGAGTTTTGTCATCATCAAAAGGGGGAGAATGTGGCCCAACGCCCATCACTCTAGTTTTGATGATGATCAACTCATGTAGTTATAGTACTAATAATCTTGTATTTAATTAGTCTCAGATTTATGATCAAGATCTTAGTTGGTGTTTAGCTTCAACAAAGGATTTAAAGTCAAGATTTGGAGCTAGCATGGTTTGATTCAAGAGTCTATGCATCAAGATCGCATCAAGTACTCAAGAGGAGTCTAACTCTTGGATCAAGTTTGGACCAAGTCAAGAAGATGTAAAGACTTCAAGTGGAAGACCTTCAAGATCAAGACTTGAGTCTAGGTTTGTTTTATAAGATTTTGTTTTAGATAAAATGTAAAGGATAGAATAGTTGATGGATTGCTCAAGTATACCATATACACTCACACCACAAGATTTAGATGTGTTTTCATAAAAGAATTTTCATTTTGGAAAAGACTTTTCATTTTTAAAAAATACGGTTTGGTTTTGGAGTTATTATATACATGTGTTTTAACCAAAACCGTTTTAGGCTTATGTCAAAAACATAGATATTTCATCTTTTATGTGTAGTGGATCATATCCATACACTCTATGCTTTAAAAGTGTTTAAAATATCTTGTTTTGTATTTGGAGAAGTTTGGAAAAACCAATTCGAAAATACGGTTTTTGTTTTTAACCAAAATTTTAAGTTACAAAAATAGTTCAAAATGTTTGTTACATGTCTTGATTTTACTCAAACATGTTTGTTTATCAAAGTATAATATTGAACTATTTTGTAGATTTTTCGTGAATTTATGGGATTATTATGATAAAAGGCCAAGTTTTAAATCCCTAAAAAGACCTGTCCTGGCTTCTGCCGGTCGATCGGACTGGTCGACGAGCTCGGAGTCGGTCGACCGAGTCGGTCGGACCAAAGTGCACAGACGTGCACGCCAGTCTGGCTGGAGGGCGGGGTCGACCGACCCGGTCGACCGCCAGAGAGCTTCTGCTCTCTTGAAAAGCCCGGTCGACCGGGACGGTTGACCGGCAGAGAGCTATGCTCTCTGTTCAAAGCCGCGGTTTACCGGGCCGATCGACCGAGGCTCCAATGGTCAGAAATCTGGACCGTTGGCGGTCGACCGACAGCCGTCAGGGCTGCTGATTTGGCCCCAACGGCAAGTTTTGATGGCCTATTTAAAGGGGCTATCATGGGCTGTTTATAACAAGATTTTGAGAAGAGTTTTGAGTAGTCTTGCATACCCATTTCAATGGTTATATCCACATGTTTTAGAGCTACATTTCCAATCAAAAGAGTGTTATCAAGAGTGTTTTCAAAGTGATTTCTTATGTTTTTCTTGACACATTCCATCCTAGTTTTTCTCACACAAGTACTTGAGCTATCCATTGCTATGTCTACCTATAGGGATCTTTGTTGTGAGAGGATTTTAGGTGATCAAAGTGTTGTGATCACCAAAGTTTACTTTGTACTTTGAGGAGGCGGACTTGCGGGTTCGCGGTATTTCGAGTTCTGTGTGAAACTCTTTGTAGAGGTGCGACCTCGGCGAGCTAGTGGGCTTGCGGTATGTTCTTGCGGGAACAAGTAAAGGGACTAGAGAGTCCAAGAAGTTCAAGTATGAACTCGCCTTTAGGTATT
Organism: Agave tequilana; assembly: GCA_038442645.1. Lineage (NCBI taxonomy): Eukaryota > Viridiplantae > Streptophyta > Magnoliopsida > Asparagales > Asparagaceae > Agave > Agave tequilana. The sequence continues at coordinate 1,681 of JAVJIF010033605.1, forward strand.
GCGGCACCGAGTGATCCGCGGTGGGATCGGTTTATAGTGAAAATCTTCAAGTGTTAAAGGCGGGGACTAGAGCAAGTGTGCTCGAACCTCGAAACAAATCTCCTGTGTTGCGATTGCTCTCTCTCTATCTCTACTTGTCTTTATATCTTGCATGCTAATATTGTCTTTATCTTTATATGCTTGATATATTGTGAGCTTATTGTTATATACTTGGGATTGTTTGCTAACACTTGTATCAACCAAGAGAGCCAACGCGGCACCTCAACTCTTATTTAGAGGAATCTCGAGGAGTTAGTCCAGAGCCTTCACAGGGAATCCGGCTACACTCTTGTGTTATACTTGGTGTTTAGTTTAAGAAGTTTTAGTTTGCATTAAATAAGTTTTAATTTCGCATTAATTGACCATTAGATTAGCTAGTCACCTATTCACCCCCCTCTAGGTGATTACAATTTCAACATCTATCTTGTAATTTTCCCAAGTACTTTTCTTGTTGTTTCATTTCCAAACACTTTTATTTCTCACACTTGAGCCTATCTATCTATCCTATCTATTAGGATCATTTTGTGGGAAAATAGTTTGTGGTGTTTATACCACCAAGTTGTAAACCTTCCATCTTTGTGATATCCCTCTAGTGAGAGGTGATTGTGTTGATATCCCTCTAGTCAGAGGTGATTGTGGAAGTGGTATTTGTATCCCTCTAGTGAGAGTGGAGATTGTATTAGAATCTCAAGTGTGAGGTGATTGTGTTGAGTGGCTTGAGCCCTATCCCTGAAGTGTGAGGTTGATCTTTATTTGGCTAAGTACCTGTCCCTCTAAGTGTAGAGGTGATTGTTTGTGCCTTGCCTCTAGTGAGAGGTTGTATTAGAGAGGAGTGTGTACACCCAAATTGTATTTGCCCCAAATTCTCAGTAGAGGTTCCCTGTGTGGGAAGTCCTGTGTGGACGAGTTAGTAGAAATCCTTCTGTGTGAAGGCAAGAACGTAGAGCTGTGTGCTGAACCTCGAAACATATCTCGGTGTTTGCGTTTGATCCACTTCTCTAACTCTCTCTCTTACATTGTGCATTGCATCTTATTGTCATATCATATATACATGCTTGGTTGTTTGGTGCCATACTTGTGTTAACCAAGAGAGCTTCTTATAACACCTCAACTCTTATTCAGAGGAATCAAGAGGAGTTAGTCCAGAGCCCTTCACGGAAATTCGGCTACACTCTTAGTTACACTAAGTGTGTTACAAATTAGTTTTAAATTCCGCATTATTTTCATAGATTAGCCTTACACCTATTCACCCTCCTCTATGTGTACTTTCAACACCTACAATAAAGATAAGTGATGGGGGTTTTGGTACCCATATCTTTGGGTCCAAGAGGGTTAGTAGCAATAGAAACCCAAATATTTTTATTTGCAAAATTGAAAAATTTAATCTATCAAAATAAAATTTTGCAAGATGGCTTTGCGGTCACAATGTGTACATTTATACACTCTAGTATGTATAGATGAATGAGTGTGATCATGGTGTGCATGTGTATACCACAAGGTATGCGTATGAATGTGTGGAACTTGTTTCTTGCGAAACATAAATTCTAATTTATTATGATGAAATGCACATTGGCTCAAAGTGGAGCACAAACAATCAATGTTCTTCTTCAATGAACAAATATCTTTTCAATTCAGAAGAAGCAACATGAGAAACATGAGAATCAACAATCTTTTTCTATTTAGAAATATTTTTTTCATTCAAAACAATTTTCTTTTTCAAAGTTTTAATTTCATTTAAAGCAATGTTCTTTTCTTTTGAAATAGAATTAGTTTTGTTTATCAAAGACTTGTTCCTTCAAAAGCAACATTCAATTTTGAAGACAAGGAAACATTCTCCTTTTTTAAAAATTCGTTTTGCTTTAACAAAGTTTTATTTTCTTTCAAAACTAAATCCTTTCTTTAAAACAATGTCATCATTTTCAATTTCTTGTTTTCTATTTTTAGCAAATCATATTTTTCAAGAAGTTTTGGAAAAAAAAAATGTAAGATAATCATATGGCATCTCAACTTCTTCATCAAGCTCGGATTCGGAGTTTACCTCAAGGGGGTCATCCACTTGGACCATGTAGCACATGTTGGAAGCATCGCTTCCTTCATCCGAATCACTCTCCTTATAATCCTGTGTTTGTTCATCGAGAGTGATAAGAGTACTCCAAACTACAAAAGCCGACTCAATGTTGAAGACCCTAAATAAATAATTATCATTTAGAGTAGACTTTAGAGCATGAAGGGCTTTGATTAAGGTTCTAACCTGCACACAAGAATACAAAATTTCAGAACTATAAAAATAAAATGTGCAAGTACTCAGTATTACCGCAATTATTGTAAGTGGCTATGCGGGTCGTGATCCACAAAGAGGGACTAGCGATGGAAGCTTTCAGTAAGTTCTCTTTTATACTACAAAGAATGGTTTAAAATTCTTCTTTTAGTTCTTAAAAGAAAAGAGAAAAATGGAGTTAAGTTAGAAAAAAAGTGGTAGATAGAGAAGGTGGAGAAATGGAAGAGGATATGTACAAAGAAATGAAAAGAGAGTGAAAGAAATTAGGAAGATTGTGGTGTTGGTAATTATACTAAAATTAAAAGAAAAAAAAAACCTAAAAGAGAAACTTACCTCCTTTGGTTGATGACTTACCTGGAACCTTGCATGTTTTACCTTACTTCGGAGGCGATCAACGCATAACCATAAGATCGAGCTTAGTCCCATTCGCATTACATCATCAAGATAACAAGAATGAAATGATACGGAATGCTGAGGAGGAGAACATCACGTGAAATATCGGTGGCACTCACACAAACATGGCTATACTGATGCTTCTAGATGTGGCCCAAAGGCCCATCACTCTAGTTTTGATGAGATCAACTCATGTAGTTATAGTACTATGATCTTGTGTTTAATTAGTCTCAGATTATGATCAAGATCTTAGTTGGTGTTAGCTTCAACAAAGGATTTAAAGTCAAGTTTTGGAACTAACACGGTTGATTCAAGTGCCTATGCATCAAGACCACATCAAGTACTCAAGAGGAGTAGCTCATTGGATCAAGTTTGGACCAAGTCAAGAGGAGAAGAAGACTTCAAGTAAAGACCTTCAAGATCAAGACTTGAGTCTAGGTTGCTTTTTTAAGATTTTGTTTTTAGATAAAATGTAAAGGATAGAATAGTTGGGGATTGCTCAAGTATACCATATACACACCACACACTCTTTTTAGATGAGTTTTCATAAAAGGATTTTCATTTTGAAAAATACCGGTTTGATTTTGGAGTTATTATATATACATGTGTTTTTAACCAAAACCGTTTTAGTGCTTATTGTCAAAAACATAGATATTTCATCTTTTATGTGTAGTGGATCATATCCATACACTCTATGCTTTAAAAGTGTTTAAAATATCTTGTTGTATTTGGAGAAGTTTGAAAAAAACCAATTTGGAAAATACGATTTTTGTTTTAGCCAAAAATTTCTAAGTTACAAAAATAGTTCAAAATGTTTGTAACATGTCTTGATTTTACTCAAACATGTTTGTTTATCAAAGTATAATATTGAACCTATTTTTGTAGATTTTTGTGAATTTATGGGATTTTATTTAAGATAAAAGGCCAAGTTTTAAATCCCTAAAAAGACCTATCCTGGCTTCTGCCGGTCGACCGGACCGGTCGACCGAGCTAAGAGTCGGTCGCCCGAGTCGGTCGACCGACGTGCACGCCAGTCTGGCTAGAGGGCGGTCGACCGACCCGGTCGACCGACCCGGTCGACCGCCAGAGAGCTTCTGCTCTCTGGAAAGCCCCAGTCGAACGAGCGGTTGACCGGCAGAGAGCTCTGCTCTCTGTTCCAGGCCGCGATCGACTGGCCGGTCGACCGAGGCTCCAACGATCAGAAATCTGACCGTGGCGGTCGACGGGCGGTCGATCGACAGCCGTCAGGGCTGCTGATTTGGCCCCAACGGCTAGTTTTGTGCCCTATTTAAGGGGCTATCATGGGCTGTTTGAACAAGATTTTAGGAGAGTTTTAAAGATAGTTTATTCTACTCTATTAAGAGATTTTCTCCACTTGTTTGAGTGCAAATATTTCCAATTAAAAAGGGAAGTCTATCAAGAGTGTTTTTCAAAGTGATTCTGTGTTTTGATCCACCAATTCAATCCTAGTTTTCTCACACACATATTTGAGCTATCATTGCTATATCTACCTATAGGGATCTTTGTTGTGAGAGAATTTAGGTGATCAAAGTATTGTGATCACCAAATATCTACTTTGTACTTTGAGGAGGCGGACTTGCGAGTTCGCGATGTTTCGAGTTCGTGTGTGAACTCTTTGTAGAGGTGCGGCCTCGGCGAGCAGTGGGCTTGCGGTGTGTTCTTGCGGGAACGAGTAAAGGGACTAGAGAGTCCAAGGAGTTCAAGTGTGAACTCGCCTTGTAGGTGTTGCGGCACCGAGTGATCCGGTGGGATCGGTTTATAGTAGAAAAATCCTTCATAGTGTTGAAGGCGGGGACGTAGAGCAAGTGTGCTCGAACCTCAAAACAAACCTCTCGTGTTTGCGATTCCTCTCTCTCTATCTCTTACTTGTTTATATCTTGCGTGCTTATATTGGTTTCATTTATATGCTTGATATATATTGTGCTCATATTGTTATATGCTTGGGGATGTTTGCTAACACTTGTATTCAATCAAGAGAGCCAACGCGGCGCCTCAACTCTTATTAGAGGAATCTTGAGGAGTTAGTCCAGAGCCCTTCACGGGAAATTCGGCTACACTCTGTGTTATACTTGGTGTTTAGTTTAAGTAGTTTTAGTTTGCATTAAATAAGTTTTAATTCCGCATTAATTGATCATTAGATTAGCTAGTCACCTATCACCCCCCTCTAGGTGATTACAATTGGTATCAGAGCCACGTGCTCTTGATTTGGGTCTAATAACCTAGAGTTAAAGATCCTCATTTTATAGCTAATCACAATATTTGTACACACACCATGGATTTCATGTCACCTCCCACTTTTGACATTCAACATCCAAACTTGGAAGGTTAAGATGTCCTTATACCTCAAAGCCCTAGGCATTCATGTTTATTTTGCCACTACTAGAGATTCTTATTGTTTAAATGGAAAAAATATGAGGCTAATGCAAAAGCCCTACATGCTTTAAGATCTATCCTAAATGATGATTATTTATCTAGGGTTGCTAACACTGATTCAACTTTGTAGTTTGAAATATCATACTCTCCCTTGGCGAAAAAGAACAATATTATGCGGGGAGTGACTCGGATGTTGGAAGTGACGCTTCCAATGTGTGCTACATGATCCAAGGGGATAACCTCCTTGAGGTAAACACCGAATCCGAGCTAGATGAAGATGTTGATATGTCATATGATGAGCTTACATCTTTTTGTCAACAATTACTTGAAAAATATGACATGATTAAAAAGGATAACAAGAATTTGAAAAAGAAATTTGATTGCATGTTAAAAGAAAATGATTATTTTAAAAATAAAGTTGCAAGCATTGAAAAAGAAAATGAAATTGAAAAATGAAAATGTTTTCTTGCTTTCTAAATTGAATGATCTTTGTGAAGGGAACACTACTTGAAAAATAAAATGTTTGGTGGAAAAATAAAAAGAAATTGCTTTGCATGAAAACACTTCTTGAAAAAGAAATGGTTGAAAAAGTAAATGTTTTAAAAAGAAAAAGATTGTTGATCATGCTCTTCATGCCACAACCATTGATAAAAATGAAGTTAAATTTTTTGAAAAAAATAAATTGATTGTTTAAGCTCAACTTTGAGCAAATGTGCTTTTTAACCATTCTAGATTGGAGTCTTGTTTTCAAAGAAACAAACTCCACATATTAATGCACATTACCCACATCATGCATATGCACATTTTGTACGCCATGATCACACTCATACACATATGCATCCTAGAGTGTACAAGTGTACACATTGTGGCCCAAAGGCCATTTAGCAAGATTTTGTTATGATAGAATAAATTCTTCAAATTTTGCTAATAAAAATGTTTGGGTTCCTTATAATACTAACCCTCATGGACCCAAAAGAAATTGGATACCAAAATCCCCACCTTGTGTATTTGATGTAGGTGCGGGCTCTCACACGACGTGAGAGATTTGGTGCCTTGGTAGTGGATGCACATGGACTTGATGGACACACGTTTAATGCACCGCTATCAAGGAGTTTGGTGGGACGACCACCATGTTTGGAGATTTAGAGTATAGTTCATATGTTGGTAACTATCTTTAAAACTCCCAATTTATTTACATGCTTTTACAATTGATTATTTAGCATATTTTAGTGTTTGTTAAAATATTCATGTTTATGTTTTATGCTTCATGTGGTAAATACTAGTTTAGATGTAATTTTTGCCAAAATTTTGATATATACTTGTACAAGTAGTGAGCAACATTGATTCATATACTTTGCACTTCATTGTTCATTTGTACTCACTATATGCACGTGTATAGCCTAGTTTTGATGATTTCCTCATTTACACTTGTTTTGCCTATTTTCATGTTTTGCTTCATGTATATGCAATTTTTATTCAAATCTAATAAATATACATATATGCCCTTTGAGTCATTTGCCTTCATGCAATTTATATTATGAACTCTTTTTATGTTTGGGATATGTATGCATATTAGTTTTGAATAAAAACATACATATACCTAGAAGTTTGTTTTTAGACGAAAAATAAAATCTTTATGATCTTCATGATTTTTGTTTGATAAAATGATATTGTTTTGAGCTTCATTGATTATCTTCATGAAAAATGCTAATTATATGATTCTTGTACACTCACACTTTATTTGTTTATTCATGACTTTGTTTTATGACTATTTTTGAGCCTTATAGATTTCGAGTGTCAAACTTTACGTATTTAGTATGCTTCATGATATACAATATGATTTAGTTTCATGTTTTTGAAGGATCTTTAACTAGTTTTTCAAAAATTATTTTAACTAGTTATGTATTCTTCATTTGGTAGTATTTTTAATACTAAAATATTTTCAAGCTCTAGTTTGAAAACCCCTACCTACCCCTTTAAAGGAGGACGGATGGGAGAGCATGCCTTGTATGCTTTATTGAAAAACTTTATCTTGTGCATGAAAAGAGTGGTAATTATGAGTTATATACTTAATTTACATTGTTATTTCAATTGGTATCTCAATTGATATTTATTTTGTATATACTCATATTTGTTTCTATATATGTATGCTTCATTTCAAATAATATCAATTTCTATTGTTATTCTCTTTTCATACATATATATGATTTGTTTGTGCTTGATTGTCAAGATATTTACATGTTTAAAGCACAAAGTATGTTTATGCTAATTTAATTCAAATCTTAATTTTCAATTGATTTCTCAATGGTACTTTTTATATAAGTTTATGCATTATCTTCAATTGGTATTTTTTTTTATAATTGGTAATTTTTTACAATATATTTCAATTGGTATCTATTGAACTATTTATTTCAATTGGTATCCATGAAAATTTAAATTGGTATCAAAATATAAAATATTTTCTTTCATTGGTATCAAAATTCATTGTTATTTCAATTGGTAAAATGTTTCAATTACAATTAAAATTCAAAATTTATGTTCAAAATTTGTATAGTTTAGTTACAATTGGATTTTTAAAAATGTTTTGATATGTATTGCATATATGCAAGGGGAGCTTAACATCTCTTCTACATATAGATTCATGTTGAGTGTATCTTATAATGAGGAGGTTGACAACTCTTTTTTATGCGATACACGTGTGTAGGGGGAGCTTCACATCTCCTCTTATGCATTGCATATTATGTGTTATGTGAATTAGGGCTTGTCATCCCTTCTTCATGTAATGCATGTATGTAGGGAAGTTAACTTAGCGTCTTCCTCTTCATGAATGTATATCGCATATATCTCTTTATTGGTTGATTTGATTTCACCCCTTTATTAATTTTTGTTTTTGACAAAAGGGGGGAGAACATTGTTTTGTGTTTACTTTAACCCCTTTATTGATGATTGACAAAAAGGAGGAGAAAGATTTTGAGTTTATATATGCATATTTGTTTTTTGCATATATTGAGTTTATGCATCTTGTGTTTTAGAAAATGGGAAGAATGTTTTTAAAAGTTTAAATAAAAAGGGGGAGAAAAGTTTTTGGAAAAAGGATTTTGGATTTATGTTTTATGTCTCTCACTTTGTTGATGCATGTTTAGTTGTTTAGTTTTATGTGCTTTATTGCCATATCTTATTGCTTATTTGTTATGCATGAGTTAAGGGGAGCTTCTTTGAAGCTTTACTTTAATCCATGCATATATAACTCCATGAGTTTTGTCATCATCAAAAAGGGGGAGATTGTTGGCCCAAAGGCCCATCACTCTAGTTTTGATGATGATCAACTCATGTAGTTATAGTACTAATGATCTTGTGTTTGATTAGTCTCAGATTTATGATCAAGATCTTAGTTGGTGTTTAGCTTCAACAAAGGATTTAAAGTCAAGTTTTGAAGCTAACACGGTTTGATTCAAGAGCCTATGCATCAAGACCACATCAAGTATCAAGAGGAGTCTAACTCATTGGATCAAGTTTGGACCAAGTCAAGAGGAGAAGAAGACTTCAAGTGAAGACCTTCAAGATCAAGACTTGAGTCTAGGTTTATTTTGTTAAGATTTTATTTTTAGATAAAATGTAAAGAATAGAATAGTTGGTGGATTGCTCAAGTATACCATATACACACACACTCTTCATTTAGATGCGTTTTCATAAAAGGATTTTTATTTTGGAAAAATACCGGTTTGGTTTTTTGGAGTTTATTATATACATGTGTTTTTAACCAAACCGTTTTAGTGCTTATTGTCAAAAACATAGATATTTCATCTTTTATGTGTAGTGGATCATATCCATACACTCTATGTTTTAAAAGTGTTTAAAATATCTTGTTTTTGTATTTGGAGAAGTTTTAGAAAAACCAATTTGAAAAAATACGGTTTTTGTTTTTAGCCAAAATTTCTAAGTTACAAAAATAGTTCAAAATGTTTGTAACTGAAAGTACACCTAGAGGGGGGGTGAATAGGTGTACCGCTAATCTAATGAACTAAATGCGAAAATTAAAACTTAATTGCTACAATACTTAATGCAACCAACGAGTGTAGCCGAATTCCCGGTGAAGGGCTCTGGACTAATTCCTCTTGATTCCTCTGAATAAGAGTTGAGGCGCTATATGAAGCTCTCGTGGTTAAGCACAAGTGAGGCACACACAAACAAGCCAAGCATATAATAATGATATGATAATATGAAAGATGCAATGCACAAATAAAACGAGAGAGAGTTTAGAGTCAATGGATCAAACGCAAACAACGAGATTTGTTTCGAGGTTCGAGCACCGAGCTCTACGTCCCCGCCTTCACCAAGAAGGATTTCGAATCCACTAACTTGTCCACCTAGGACTCCCACACAGGGAACCTCCACCGAGGATTTTGGGGCAAATACAACCGGGAGTACCGAACTCCTCTCTCAACCAATACAACCTCCGCCGAGGCAACACAAACACCACCTCACACAAGAGGGGTTAGGCCCTTAGTCAAATAACCACAATCCACCTCTTCACCAAGAGGGATAAAAATTCAAACTCCAACTCCACCTCTGACTAGAGGGACCAATACACAATCTCAACCTCTCACTAGAGGGAGCCAACCACCGCTCCAAATCAACCTCTACCCAAGAGGGATATCAACAAAGAAGGAGGGTTACAACAAGGTGATCTATCTCAACCACAAACAATCTTTTCCCACAAATAAAAGATCCTATAGATAGGATAGGAGATATAGCTCAAGTGTGAAAAAACAAAGAGTTTGGAAATCAAAAACTCAAAGAAAAAACTCTTGGAAAACTTCTAGAATAGATAGAAAATATAGATCAAAAACAATCCCAAAAGACTTTCCTTTTTCTTGATTTTTCAAACTCTTTTTGAAACAAATAAAGATGAGAACTTTGAACCAAAAACTCCTTTGAAACTTGAAAATAAATACTAGGAATTCTGAAAAATTTTCTCTAAAAAATTCTTAACCAAAACCCTTACAAATGGGGTATATAAAGGCCCCAAGAAAAACTAGCCGTTGGGACTGATTTTCAGCCTTGGCGGCTGGCGGTCGATCGGCCCGGTCGACAGCCAACGGTCAAAAATTTAACCGTTGGAGCTCTCCGGTCGACCGTCCCAATCCAGAGAGCAAATGCTTTCTGGCCGGTCGACCGCCGGTCGACCGCCCAAGCCTTACGGTCGACCGGTCGGTCGACCGCCCCCACCCGAGAGTGGGGTACTTGCAGTCGGTCGACCGCTCGGTCGACCGGCCCAAGTGGCTGGCCAGCGTGCATGTTTTGTGCATGTCGGTCGACCTGTCCGGTCGACCGACTCTGGGTCCGGTCGACCGACTCTGGGTCCGGTCGACCGTCCCGGTCGACCGCCAGAGCCTGGCAAAAGGCTGTAAGGGACAGAAAAACTTGGTTTAAAATATTCTAAAAAAATCTCATAAATTCCTTAAAAATCCACAAAAATAGTTTTAGCATAATGCGTTGATATACAAACTTGTGTGAAAATTTTCAACATAAATTTCAAACTTTTTGAACCATTTTTGTGACTTACAAATTTTGCCGAAAACCAAAAACTGTATTTTTCCAAACTTGGATATTTGAATTGAAAATACGCTTTGTCCAAAACTCATCCAAATACAAAAACATGATACTTAAACACTTTGAAGCATGTTGCATATGGACATAAGTCCAATATACATGAAACATATATATATATATCCATGTTTTGACTATAAATCTAAAAAATATTTTGTTAAAACACAAAACCTAAAACACATGAATAGGCATATCAAAATAAGTTTGTCTAAGATATGAAGCATATATGTATATACAATGAATCTAATATACATAAACCAAGTAAACTTGTTTTGAATCTATCTATTCAAGAAAACCAAGATCGGTTAAATCAAAAACCGAAAATCAATAAAGATAAAAACTTAAACAAGTGTGTGTGTGTGTGTTGTGAACTTGAGCATATCACACTATCTAGTCTTTACAAATGGATCTAAAAACATAGAACTAAACTATGTACCGAAGTCTTCTTGACGAACTCCGTCTTTAAGCCGACTGATCCAAACCGTGATTCACCGAGCTTGACTCCACCGAGTGCTATATATGATCTAGATGCTCGGGCTCTTGAATCACCATGTGAGAAGCTCCAAAACACCTTTGTTGAAGCTAATCACCTACTAATATCTTGATTAAGAATCTGAAGCTAAACATCACAAGATTATTAGTAAACATAACTAAATGAGTTAATCATCATCAAAACTAGAGTGGAAGGCCTCTGGGCCAACAATCTCCCCCTTTGATGATGACAAAACTCATGGAGTTATATATGTATGGATTAAAGTTAAGCTTCAAAGAAGCTCCCCCTTAACTCATGCATAGCAATAAAAAATAAATATATGCAATGAATATTAAACATGAAAATGCATAGACATGCATAAAACAATGAAATGTATAAAACATGTTCTTGATACTAATTGAAAGGTAAAACTTTATACCAATGTATAAAACATGTTCTTGATACTAAAATAAATTATTTCTTCTTTTTCATAAACATGTTCTTTAAATAACACTCTTGATACAAAAAATAAGTAAGGCTCTTGATATTAATAAAAAAACAAACTAATAAAAAACAAAACTATGTTTCTAGATGCATATAAAACATGCATATAAACTCAAATACTTCTTCCCCTTTTTGTCAATCATCAACAAAGGGGTAAAATCAAAACCAATATGATACCAATTAAAAATATGTCAATGTAGTGCATTATGATACCAATTGAAAGTGAACATATAAAAAATTTAAGAAATGTCAATATCAATTGAAAGTAAATAAGGCATTGAAAACAAATCTCAATCAACATTTTTATACCAAAATGAAAACATATACCAATTGATAGTAAAAACAAAATCTTGATACCAATTGATAAGTAAACAAATAACATCTTGATACCAATTGAAGGTATTTTTCTTTATAAGCATATGATACCAAATTAAAAATCAATATTAATTTTTCAATCATTTTTCATCATAAAACATGGGAGTGGAAAACAAAGCCAATGGTAAACAAAATACCAATTGAAAGATGAAATACGAATTTTCTCCCCCTTTATGAAATACCAACTAAAATGATGCATAAGCTTGTATTAGGATACCAATTGAAAACTAATCAATTGAAACATGATAGATATTAAAAATCAAGTTTTGGGTTATGCTAAGCTTGATTTTGCAAAACTAAAATTTGTGATGCATTGAGTACAAATAAAACATATATATGAGTATACAAAAGAAGTGTCATAATTGATACCAATTGAAAAGATCCAATGATACCAATTGAAACTATAATAAGATCAAGTGTATAACTCATAATATCTTCCACCCATTTCATGCACATGTTTAAAATGATTTTCAATATAAGAGCATACAAGGCATGGTCGCCCAACCAACCGCCCGTAAAGGGTAGGGTTTTCATAAAATGGATTTTAAAATATAGTATGTTTGAAAAACTCTACCATAACGAAGAATAACGCAACTAGTTAAATGAAAAAATTTGTAAACTAGTACGAAATCCTTCAAGCAAGAAATAAAACAAAAATATATTTCATGAAACACATGTAAATCACATGGCACTAAACACTTAAAATCTATATAGCCCATATCATACTCATGAAAACAAAATCATGAGAAAATAATAAGTGAGGTGAGTGTACAAGATATATATGAAACACATTATCATGAAAATATGCATTCAAGCTCAAATGAAATTCCTTTAAACATGAAAACATGAAAATCATCAAAACTAAATTTCATTAAAAACAATTTATACTTCAAGGCATATGTATGTTTTGACAAAACAAGAAGTATACATACATATCCATAAACACAATTCAGTCCATAATAAAGATTTGCATGAAAAGCAAATGACTCAAGGGGTATACATGTATATCTTAAGGTTTGGCAAAATAGACATATACATGAAGTGAAAACACGTGATCATAAAACATGTCCAAGATGGGGAATACAAGTTTAAAATGCATGAATCATCAAAACTAGATTATACTAGCACATCTAATGGGTACAAAAGAGCGTTCAAGCACAAACATATAATGATCTATTTGTGGCCCACTATATGTACAAGTATATATCCTAGTTTTAATGAAAACTAACATCTAAATATATATTCAAATCATGAAGCATAAAACAAGATATAAATCAACATGATAAACATAAATACGATCATTATGTAAAGTCACATGCTATTAGAGCTATGATATGCATAATAGCTAAACAATGGTGAGAACACAACATATGGGTCCATAAAAAAAAACAAGGGTGATCTCAAATACTATACATGCATGTCAATGATCTAATAAGCATTGCATTTATCATAATAATCTATAAACATCAAAACATGCTATAAACAATGATATAAAAAGCATGTAAAAATAAATAAGGAGTAAGAGATCGTTACCAAGATCGAAGAGGCAACTCTCCATGTCTCCAAAACACGGTGGTCCTTCCACCAAACTTCCCTTGAAAGTGATGCATCCAAATAGTCCTCATGAAGCTCGGAACACACCACTTCAAGGCACCATCGCTCTCACGTCATGCGAGAGCCCACACCTACATCAAATACAATAGGGGTGGTTGTACGCGTCGGAAAAGGAGGATTCGATTGCAAAATTCTTTTGATTGGATAGAAGATTACAACAGATCAGAATTCCGATTACAAGGGAGGGAGGATGTTGAGTCTTGAATCCTCCCTTTGTTTAAGGCTGGGTTCTTCAAGTGGAGGTGGAGAGTGAATCTTGTTCTCCGTTGACCGGGTGAACTTTGAGATCTTCCGGGGCTCTTCTCTTCGGGTGGTTGACGGAGTAACACAGCTCTGTCGACCAAAACTCTCAAAGAGATTGTCGGTAAAGTCTAACTTGAGCACAGCAAGCTAGCTGAAGAGTTGGACTCTCTTTCTCTGTCTTTCCTCTCTAATCGACCGACCCCTTCTCAATAGCAAGCAAGGCTATTTATAGAGGTATCAGGGGTGAACGTGCCCCTAAAAACACTCCACAATGGGGGTTAACCTCCCTGCTATGTGGGCGGTGACAGGCCCCATAACCAGGGCAGTTGCAACCGAGGCGCGGGTTTCGACCCTTGCGCCTTGATGCTGATACGCGGGTGTCGAGCCTCGCGCATTTGCTGAGATGCGACTGTCGAGCCTCGCGCAGATGTTGAGACGTGGGTTTGAACCCTCGCGCCTTGGTGCTGAGACGCGGGTTTGAACCCTCGCGCCTTGGTGCTGAGACGCGGCCAAAATTAGCTTTGCGTCTAGAACTTGAATTCTGCTTTTCAATGGCTTATCTTTTAGTGATTTTTAGACAGCCTATAGAACCCCCTCCAAAGTTTTCGACATTCTGCAGTTAAGTGGGACGGATTTCGAAATACTTTAGACTCTAGCTGAGCTCACCCTTGTGACTGGACTGTCAATGCTTCGGGTTTGATCTTATCTGGAGTATGGTCTTCGTGAGTGTACTGTGGAACTCTTTGAAGCCACCAAAGTTGATCGTGTTGAGTGTCTAGATGCACAGTCTAAACCTCCCCGATTGCTTTAAGTCTGTCGTGGGTGCACTTTAAGCCAGGAGTGGACGGTCGTCTGCTTGTGCCAGTGTACTGTTGAACCGATTTGCAGAAGCAAGGACTGAACGCCAGTTCTTTTGAGACGCAGAGATAGTACTGCTTTAAAGATGTGACTTTCTTTTGGGATGAAGACGCGACTGTTATTCCATAAGGCAGACGCGATTTTGTCTGGGTTGGAAGGATGCGAACTTCGGAGAGACGCATCTTTTGGAGTAAAGACGCGACTTTCTGGACGCAACTATGACCGTGCTTAGGGGGTGCATCCATTGAAGAGGCGTGACTGTTGGGTGTGAATCCGTGCCATGCCATGAGTGCACTGCCACGTGTCCTGTGGAGCCGATGGGACACCTTCTTTTTGGCGTGCGAACTTCACGCTGCATTAAATGCACTGTCCACGCGTCAGGCGGTGATTCGGCATCGAGCCAAGCGCCGGTATCTTTGCGAATCGCCGTGCCTATAAATGGCAACAGTCATTGAGAGAGTCATTATTAATCTCTCTTTCGTCTTCGCTTGCATCTGTTAGGGTTTGAGAAAGGAGCTCTCTTTGTTCTCTTCTTCTTCATCTAACATCGGATTCTTGATTAGCAATAGCACCCAAGGCCAAGCAAACTGCCTCATCTTCAAAGGTGGTCGCCACTGAGACTCAAAGGGGCGGTTCCTCCATGCAGGAAGCCCCTATCTCAGGTATAACGCCCATCAGGCTTAATTTTCGCCATTAGAAGGGTTTATGGAGTTCTTATAACTCTAAAAATCCCCTTTTTTGAAGAAGAACTGCCAACGCGGATTCAAAATCGTGTTTGATTCTTAGACGCGGTTAAGGCGCGGGTTTGATGACCCTGCTGCTTTTATCTGCTTGAGTATGCGTTTGCTTGTTGAACACAGGGCCCCAGTAAGCCTTGCGTTCCGGACTCATCACTTAGAATGTTTCTAATTGTGAAAGATTCGGACGCAGACTTGACTCTGGCATTTTGTGACATCAGACGCTGGTTTTCATGAATCTTGCGCCTGAGTCCAAGTACTTTAGAGATTTTTTATAAGTCTTGGATTTTCAAAACGCGGACTCCATGCTGGCCTCACGGTTCTCAGGTCCGGACGCGGATGTTGACAATTTCTGCGTCTGGAATCTCTTCTGCGTCTGACACTTAATCATTTTCATTTAGATTTCTGATCAAGTGTCATTTTCCTATGCAGTACGATATTCCTCCAATCCACTCTCCAAGAAGTGCCACTTCGGGCACGTAGGTGGTGTTGACCGCGATTTAACCTTCGTGCTGCAACGGACTGCTTCCGTGACTGCTGACAAGTCGAAGGAGCGAAGGGAGAGGCTCTCCAATGTTGACCCGGCGACCCTCCGGGAGCTCATGACTGACGTGGCATTCACAACAGATTATCGCGTTCCGATGAAGAAACCTGCCTTCTTCTTCGGAGACAACATTAGCGAGGGTGGCTATACCTTGCATGACGGAGATTATAAATGGCTTCGTCAGATAGAGGGTAGAAGGTTCTTTCTTCCGAACATGGAGAGAATGTACCCACTATCTTATCTCCAGCATATGTCTGTCCCTCGGCCAATGGTGTGGGAGATTACCCGACCTGTCCCCGAAGTTTCTCTCGGCACCCTAGGCTCCAGGAAGGTATATAATGCTGGTCATGAGAAGGAGGTTCTCGGCCTGTTTCCCGGGCTGCTCAGGTTTGAGCACCCAGTAGGAGAAACTCCTAAACTCGGCACCACCTTCCTCAACGTATTCATGAAAGCGGGGGGTGACTTTTCAGTCGATTTCGTCCGCTCGGGTGGGTTCATTCCACTGAGAAGTACTGGTGGGGCAGGATGGTGAGCTTCGTCCTTGCCGATCTTGGAGGTCTGTTGGAGAATGTGGAATTGTACCAAGCGGTCAGGGCCATACAGTATGGCATTCCACCAAGTTCTCAAAATTTCTTTGGGATCCTGGAGCGTTACAATCCTCTGACGGGGACATTTTTTACTCCGGTCAGAGAGATGGGTCTTGCCCTGCACGAGTTGCATGAAGTCTCGGGGCTGGTAATGGGGGATACTCCCTATGAGGAATACGTCCCGACCTCTGAGGAGCTTCACCTCTTGAAGAAAGAGTTTCCTCGGGTGTACGAGACTTATTGGGAGGTGTTATGTCACTTCCACATTTGCGGCCAGATAACTTCTTGGAGGACGAGGAGAGTTAAGCAGCTGTCTTGGGCAAGCTACCTGTTTAATGGTGTCAATCAGAAGGACAAACCAGTGACCCGACTGGCTCCCAGCTCCGACGAAGAGATTGCCGACAGGATCAAGGCTTCTGTAGACTCCTATACCACAGAGTCGAACGAGGATACTTTCAAACCTGACACCGTTTTCGAAAGTTTCCACCACCAAGCCTGGACCCTTATCTCCAATCGGGCACTGATAGCGGGCTTCTTAATGTTGTGTTGAAGCACTGTGTGGTGCCGACACTGCCACATGAAGTAATCGTTGCTGATGTGGTGTATCCGGCGGTGCTCTTGGCTTATGGTAAGTCCATAGCCCTCCTCCCGGCCATGGCGGCCGGTATTCAAAGCGGGTTGCAGGCCTTAGCTCAGAGTCTATACAGGGTAGAGAAGGTTGTCGACTCCCATGGTGAGCGATTGTTGACTCAGAGGGGAGGCCAATAGTAAAGCGACCCAACCCTCGGGTCGAGCTTCCCTACACGTACCTAATGGCTTTGTACGTTATGCACTGTCCCTCTCTGATGACGCCGGTGTCTTGGTGTGAGGGATTTATCCCTTTCGTACAGCGGTTGGAGAGTTCGAGCTGGTGTAATACTTATATGTACTACATTCGGAAGTGCATTCTAGCTGCTTTAAACTACCGGCTCAATCGCTGCTTCCCCGAGATTACTGGTGCATCTTATGGGGACCAATTTGCCGACCTGGTGGGTCCAGATAACTTCACGAGGCTGTCGTCGGGAGTTTTCTGGTGGCTGATCAATATTCGGCCTGGGTATGTGCTTTTTCGGCAAGGGAATTCGTGCACAATCGAGCCGTACATGCCAAATCGCTTCGCCCGACAGTTCGGCTATGATCAGTTATATGTCGGCAACCCCAATGCTCATCTCACCTTTAGTGGGAATTTGTTTGAAGGTGCTCGGGCTTGGTATTATAGCGTGGCTGGAGGGACGGAAGCGCTTTTTCGTCTGCCTCCCAAGGGACCGAAAGGCTGTACTAGCCTTAGCTTCTGCACCTGGTACTTCCAAGCCAACCAAATGCCTGACTTCTCACCAGAGTACTCATGCATTGAGAGTATCAATGTCTCTTACGAAGCAAAGTCGACGTCCAGAAAGCGCTCGCGAGGCGTCGATGAATATCGGGCGGCTCAAAAGGAGGCCAGAAGGGTGTCAAGGGGGGAGCCGAGAGCAGCAAAGGGTCGACAGGTAGTACATAAGCGTCCTCAGGGCTCTACTTCCATCGTTGAGCTTGCCCCCAAGAAGGCCCGGAGAGACTTGACGGGTGAAGTTTCCTTGTCCGAGGCCATCCCTTCTGGTGTTGAGGAGCTGAGGGAAGAAGATGAGGAGGATAGTGCCCCTCTTGTTCGCACTCGTGGATTGCGCAGCAGGGGCCCCGCATTCTTAGAAGAAGGGGAACTTGCTGACGAACCCACCGTCGCTGACGAACCCACCTCAGCTGATGAAGCTGAGCAGCTAGAAGTTGACCTGATGAGTGATTGTTATTCATTTTTGCATATTTTGCCACATCCATACCATGCATATCATAAATAAAAATGTGATTTTTAATCTTTTCTCTCTATTTTTGCAGGTCCATATTTTAATGGAGAAGAGGCCCATAATCCCTTTAATTATCAAGAATTAAAGGAGAATTAATCAAAGCCCAAAGAGAGCCCAAGGGTTGAGCCCAGGACCTGGAGACATCCATGCGCCAGCTCAGACATTCCAGAAGGTCCACGTGGCTAACAACCTGCGAGAAATCCGCAACAGAAATCGCAGGCCTAACGGCCCAGATTCTGCCGCGGAAACGCGGCTCTGCCGCGGATCCGCGGCAGCATCTTGGCTGTTGAGGCCGCGATTTCCTCCACCTGTCCGGGTTCTAGAGCCTTCTCTCTGAGCCTATAAATAGACCATCAGGGCCAGCGAAAGAAAAGAGGAGAGAATAGAGAATAGAGCTTGTATTTTATAGGTTTTTCTCTAGGATTTTAGTGCTCTATGTCTTCTTCTTCCTCCTAGAAATTCTGCAAGAGAGAGATAGTGAGAGAGTGAAAGCTTCTGTAAACCAAGAGGTGACAACTTGAAGCAACAAGGATTAATCCAATCTACTTTCTCTTCTTTTGCAATTTCTAGTACTTTACTTGCATTCTTTCATTCAAGCTTTACTTTCTTAGCATAATATCTTGTTGTTTTTCTTTCTTGTAATGAATAGCTAATTTCTTCTACATGACTAGCTAACCACTAACATTGCTAACTTCTAACTCTTGGGTGATTGCTAATTCTTAATCTTGCAAATGTTGAGTCATTTTCATCCCCGATGGGTTACTTTCTTTCTTGGCAAGTTCTTGCTGTAATTCCATATGATTCATGTGTGCCTCATTTAGAGCCTTGTCTTTAGAACAAGTGCCTTGATGGAACATGGAGATGGATCACCAACTATATGCTATTTGTTGTACAACTTCCTTACTTCAATGCTAGCTTGTATATGCCTTGAATGACTAATGATTTTGTATCTTCTTCCTTAGCATCCCATGAGTGGCACTCCTCGATTCCACCATTGAAATTCTATCTTGAGAGCCGATGACATCGATGAGGCTACAAGACAAGTCCAAGAAGATCACCCATCCATCAAAAGGGAAAGTAACTTGACCAACAAGCAAGACAAACATATGCCGATGAATCAACATGAGGCAAGCATCACTATAATGGAGATTAGTAAGTTAGCAAATTAGTAAGGTTAGCTAGTCATGGTTTTCTCCATCTTAAAATCTTTTACAAAGTTCTCCTTCTTTTAGTTTTCTTTCCAAAGCAAATCTTGTTTTAAAGTTCTTTTTATTTTCTTTCCATCATGCACAAATCCACAAATTCTTTTACTTCTTTTTCCAATTCATTTTCATTCTTTTAAAGCAAAGAAGAACTTTCGTTTACTTTCTTCAACACTTAACCGTAACGCTTCCATCGCAAGCTCTCCCTGAGAATCGACCCGTATAGCCTATGCTACTACGGTGATTCGGAAAGAGTGCATTAAGCATTTTGAATACATTGTGGAGTGATCAAAGCACCTAAGGTTGTCTCTAAACCTTCTCTCTTTTGTTGAATATTTGTGCATTTCTATCCACTATTTCTTTCCCTATCAAATTTTTGGCGCCGTTGCCGGGGAGAGCAACGGTTTTGATTTCAAGTGAAGAACTAAACGAATTTTCTTCTCTGTTGCAGGTTACAGGTGAAGAAATAGGAAAATTTGCATTGCAGTGACATATAAGTGGCTATGGGCCTCTGTTCTAGAAAGCAGAGACCAGTAGCCCCCTGATTTGCCGCGATTCCACGGCAAAAGCCGCGGATCCGCGGCAAAGAGGAGTGAACTACTCACAGTTTTTCTGCAGGGTTGCTTGCTCTGCAAAATACAGCTGCTGCAATACTTAAATTCTTGTATGTTTCACCATATTCCTGCTAATAATCAATAGTAAAAAATTTGTTGCAAAGTTAAAAATTGATTAGACATTTGCATTTTTTAGGCACGTGTCTTTTCAATTCATTTACTTTACTGTTGAAGAGTGCTGGAGCAAGGTACGCGTGCATTGCATTTTGACTAGGACTCACTTCTTGGTTGATTTATATCGCTTTGAGTGAACCTTGTTTGCTTATACTGTACACTTGCACAAAATCGATTCTAAGGGCAATACCCAAAAATAAGATAAGGTGGGGATTTCATCACCCTTTCCTTAGCCCAAAAACCACCATTCCAGCACTCACAATCCCAAGCTTTATAATAAAATCTGATAGACGTTGGCCCTAGGGACATCCGGACTCAGTAGGTGATCGGCTGAAGTTGGAAGTTGATTTTGATTCATACTCCGGTGAAATCAGTGTCTAAGGTAGGGGATTAAGAGGTTAAGCCTTGAAGATACCGTGGTTTGGTGTAATTAAGGCCCGTTGCTTACGCATGGATACCTCCCACCGTATTTTGCCCCTACCTGGCTGATTAGCTGTGGTCTAATTCAAGCAACAACCTTCTTTAGTTCATCGAACAGTTAGGAGTCGTCTAGGTCCAGGTACCCTAGATAGCTTGAGATTGATTTTTTTTCTTTATTGTTTGTTATTTTCATTTTTTCTTTTCGCTGGTGTGATCGGTGAACGTTGTTTGTGATTGTACATGCAAGAGTGGTTCCGGGATTCAAATTCTGCAAGACTTGTTAGAATGTCTACACTTGCACACACACCACCTCTTGACACAAACCCAATAATGGAAAACAACGTTTCGCTTCAAGACAGATTCTATCCGATTCGCACCTCCCTTCCATCATGCATTCTTCTCCCTGTTACCAATGGAAATCATTTTGAGCTGAAACCACAATTCATCAATACACTTTCCCGATTCCATGGTTTAGAGTCTGAGGACGTGTACTTCTTCTTTCGAGAGTTTGAGGAAGTATGTGTAATGATGAGAATTTCCCAATTGACCGAGGATGCTGTTGGGTTAAGGTTCATACCATTTGCACTGAAGGATTTAGCTAAGAAATGGCTTTACAATCTTCCCGCCAATTCGATATCTTCATGGGATGATTTTGTAAAAGTCTTTCTTAAGAAATTTTATCCCATCCACAAGACAGCCCTCATGAGAAAAAAACATAATGCAATTCAAGCAGGAATCAAATGAACCCTTCTGGAAGTATCTTGAACGCTTTAAAGACCTTCTAGCCCAATGTCCTCATCACGGCATAGAGAAATGGCATCAATGCCAAATTATCTATGACGGTCTAGATTACCAAACGAAAACACTCCTTGAATCATGTGCCAAGGGGAATTTTTGAAGAAAGATGAGCACTAGGGGTGGGATCTCTTTGAAGCCTTAGCTGAGAAAACCATTCAGTGGGAGTCATGCCCTGATAAACCCACTCCCACTACTTCCAGAACTGGGATGCACTTGATAGAATCCTCCATAGCAGCTGAAGCAAAAATCACCTAATTGATGAAGAGGATAGAACTGCTTGAGTCTAGGGAACATTCTGTTGTCAGTCAGGTCAACCCATCACCTGTGGTCAAACTGGGTTGCACCTACTGTCATGATCTCAACCATGTCTTTGAGGAGTGTCCATTATATCAGTCTCAATCGTATCAGGAGAACACGAATGCAGCTTTTACCAGACCCTATCACAATCCATACTCCAACACGTAGAATTCGGGATGGCGAAACCATCCAAATTTTTCGTGGAGTCAGTCTGGTCCTGAGCAACATAGGCCACCACTTCCACATCCTTATAATGCTCAGTCTAATCCACTCAGTTTCAATCGAAAGACACAGAATTTTCATCCATACCAAAGTCCACCACAACCACAATCTTATCAGAACCCACCACAGTACCAAACACACTTCCAGGCTCCATACCATCAACATCCACCCCAGAATGATTCAGAAATATCGAAGTTGAAGAAAATGTTAGAAACCTTTGCAAAGGACTATCGTCAGGAGATGAATAAAGTACAGGTCCAGATAGGACAATTGGCTAATTCTGTAAACGAGAGATAAAAAGGAATGCTACCAAGCCAGCCATTGCCAAATCCCAAACATCACTTCCCTTTGCATGAAGTGGAAGACACGGGCCCCAGTCAATGCCATGCTATTCATACCCTGAGATCTAGAAAACAGGTAGATAATAAGGTTTCTAATCAATCATCCCAGCCATCACCAAAGCCAACACCTCCAATCCCAATGCAACCAACTTCTGACAACCCATCTTCTAGTTCAGAGCCATCCACTTCAAAAGCCAAGGGTAAAGAAAAGGTAGATGAGCAACCTTATAAGCCTAGTGTACCATTTCCAAATAGGCTTGCAAATAACAAGATGAATGCTCACATGGAGAAGATAAGAGAAATGTTTAATAAGGTCCAAATCAATGTCCCTCTTCTTGATGCAATCCAACAAGTACCATCATATGAAAAATTCTTAAAGGAAATGTGCACCAAGAAGAGGAAAACACAAGTCCCTAAAAAAGTCTTCCTAGCATCCAACATCAATGAGTTTCTCACTGGGTCAATTCTGGAGAAATACAAGGACCCAGGGAGCCCGACCATCTCTTGCACCATAGGACAGACTACCATCAATAGGGCACTGCTTGATTTGGGGGCCAGCATCAATCTCCTACCTTTTTCTGTGTACCAACAATTAGGATTAGGTGATCTCTGTCCAACCCAAATGACAATACAATTGGCTGATCGCTCTGTCAAGAGACCCAAGGGGGAAGTTCACGATGTCCTTGTCAGAGTTGGGGAGTTCATTTACCCTGTGGATTTTGTGATTCTTGAGACACAACCTGTGTCTAATTCTAATCAAAGGGCTCAAACTCCTGTCATTTTGGGACGACCATTCCTGGCTACAGCCAATTCCATCATCAATTGCCGGAATGGGTCAATGAGGATAAGTTTTGGTGACATGACAAGGGAAGTGAATGTCTTCAGTATGCAACCTCGTAGGATGAAAGATCAAACATTTGAGGTTAATTTTGTTAGGAACAATTGTGAGGAAAAAAGGAAAGATAAGTCACAAGTTTGTGATTCTCTTGAAGTGGACAATCCTATTATCCGAGTACCCTTTCAAAAGAGGAAAGTTGATTTGGATATCTTCACTTTCAGTAACCCAACTGTGAATGTATCCCAAGAGGATATAATTCAAGAACCTCCAATTGATATATCATTTGAAGACCTCTTCGCTGACGAAATCATGTGCCTGGATGAGCCAACTCGGGGACGGTTAACTAGTTGCACACTTCTGAAGGAAAATGTTGACCTGAGTTTTGAAGAGTTGTATGGAGACGAGCTGGAATTTCTTGACATTGGAAGTAAAGAAAATCAGAGAGAAAAAAGTGGTGACGAAGAACTCTTTAGGGAACATTGTAGTGAAATGCGGATGAATAATAATGAGAAATTGAAGCTGGAGATGCCTAGGGCTAAGAAAATAATTCAACACGTTTCCCAACCAAGCTCGCATAAACAAACACATTGGAACAATGGGAAACGGGCCAGGGGGAAAAGACCAAAAGAATAGCCTAGGCACTGGACACACTTGTAAATATTTCTTGTAAATAATTCTTTTGTACACTTTTGTAAATAAAAAAAGAAAAGAAAAAGAAATTAAAAAAAAGGAAATTTGTGCTTAAAGGAGTTTCACAACTTTTCAAATTCAAATTCCTAGGGTTTTACATCTCTTCCCTAGGGTCAAAACTCATCTTCAAACTCCTTTTCCTAGGTTTGTAAAATTCCTTTTAACCTAGGGATAGATTTGGAACTCTCAATTTTTCCCTCCTATAAATATCTAATCTACCCGACCCTTCTTCCCTCAAGCGCAACAATCCCCTCAGATCTGCAGCCCTCTCCTCAAGCGCCGCCTTCAATTTTTTCCTCTTCCACAGAACCCTCCTGTTTGTCGCGATCCCGCGACCAGTGCCGCAGATCTGCGGCTGTCCTGAACTTTCTGGAGCGCCGAAAAATTTCTGGCCGGTCGATTCCTTTCTCTGGTGGCCGATCTAGTGCACGATCAACAGAATTCTTCCTCCTGTGCCCTCTGCACACCCGATTTTGAATTCCCCCCACGAACTCCGGGGGCGGTTTGATCTTTCATCTCTTGATCCATTGCTTTAATTTACACTATTGCACATGGCCCCAAATCTGTTTGTGAAAAAAGATTTTTCAAAAATTCTGAATGATCATGCTGGGTATGGACACATATTTGTTGATCGATTACATGCATGGGATTGGTATTCTCTGGTATATGATAATAGTGAAAATGATGCATATTACTGTCCTGACTTAGTCACTACATTTTATAATGCACTCGATCATGCATCTGTTAGTTATGAGACGTACCAATTCGTAGTCCATATGCCGTTAGGTGACATCTTTATCACAGTTCCTCTCATTGAGGAAATTACTAATGTTCCAAGTCACCCCCAGCATAGCGACCCCTTGCTACTGATAGACTACATGACAATCATGGGGGTTCGCTGCACAGAGCAGGACCGTGGGCTAAAGGCTAGCACCACGTTTAGAAATGGGCACTGCGTTGGACGCTGGATCCAACGCAACATCTAAGGGATAGACCACACCACATCCTTTAACAGACCGGTGTTGCAAATAATTCACGATTTGATGACTCGGTAACACACGGTCTGTTTAAATAAGACCATCTTCTATGCAATCATAGCAAATTCCTCACGAACTCGAGGTGCCAAACACTCCCATCCCATCTTGATTACACGTCTGTGTAGGACTTTCCTACCAGACGATGTCTTTGATTTCCTTTGACCGGGTGTTTGTCACACCAGAGAGACCTACCAATTCATATAACAGTTGTTTGCACACGATTTGGACTCCTAGCGTCCAACCCGAAGATATACCGGTTGAGTCCTCTGAGGAAAGTTTTGAGGAAGAAGATGAGCCTGACTTTTGGCGGCAGGATCCCCAGCAGAATCACGTGCCTTCATGTCCACCATCTAGAAGGGCATGAAGAAAATTTTTAGGGGACAGGTCAGGCTTAGGAAGAAGGTAGATGAGCAATCCTTGAGGTTGGACCGCATTGAGGCGGGGCTCAGACGATCTCAGTCGGCTGGACCTAGCACCACCGCTGGTCCAAAAAGACGGAGGGAGTGATTTCCTACCTTTTACCTATTTTATGCATCTTTTTATCTTGCATACATTGAGGACAATGCATGAGATAGGTATGGGGGGTAGATTCTAACCTAGGATTTTTATTTTCTTTTTAGGTTTTTTATTTTTATTTCTAGAATTTTCATTTTCTTTTAGGTTTTTAGATTTTACCTTTCTTTGTAGATTTTTTATTTTCTTTTAGATTTTACTTTTTCTTTTAGAAAAATAAAAAATTAAAAAAAATTAAAAAAATAGGGAATTTTTGATCCATGTTTAAAGAATCAAACTTGACTTTAGGATTAAGGAAGCTCTTTACTAAGATTTCTAATTATAAGTCAAAAAGAGGAGTTTTGTTAGATTTTTAGGTTAAGTAATAAGGAAAAGAAAGATTATTAGATTTTAATTCTTTCTTTAGGATATATACATTGAACATTTTAAAGGATCAATTGTAACACTTGCCTTAATTAAAGCATTACTTCCCCTAAATAATCATACCTTAAAGGAGTAATGGGAATTAGTATGCATGCATGATACCTTAGTTAAGCCATGCTTATTATATGAGTATGTATAAACAAGTGTATACATAAGTATTTATACACCCATGTATATAGGTATAAGAATACCCCACATGTGTTTGACTTATTACCACCATCCCCACCATGCTTGTACCTCATGGAGAGGGGGGAGAGACATGGAGCTTGGTATAGGGCATGGAGTAGAGTAGACTTGATGGGATATATAGGGGACACATAGCACATTATTATGGAGAGTTAGAGGTTATAAATAGAGGGGGTTGAAGGGGATTAAGACATTTGGTTAAAAAGCCTCTCTCTTCACAAACACCCTCCCTCTCTTTCACTCCAGCAGCAGCAAAGCAACAACAGCAGCAGTAGCAAGCAGCAGCAGCAGCAGCAGCAAAGCAACAACAGCAGCAGCAGCAAAGCAACAGCAGCAGCAGCAGCAAAGGAGCAACAGCAGCAGCAACAACAAAGGGCAGCAGCAGCAACAACAAGGGGCAGCAGCAAAAATCAGATTATACCACTTTAGGGGTGAGTACTGTAACGGTCCCAGTTTGAAATTTTCCATTTTACCACAAATATTTCGTATAATCCAAACGTGGGGCCCATCAAGGTATAATACTTCCAATATAATCATCAGAACTCTTCACTATAGATCAGAATTTCTACTAATATAACATGGAGACTTATCATGTTAACACCATGGTTCGAAAATCTATAAGAAAAACAGTCTATAATTACCATATCAGGATATATATACATGCACAGTTAGAGTCCAACACCAGGTCCTTTAAAAATTACAAGTCAAGGGTGATACCCAGCTAAAGTACGCATGTTTATACAAAATCATATACATAACAAAAGTAACTTCTAAAACAGTGGTTCCGGTGATGATTGCCCGTGCAATTGCCCTTAAGCGGGTCCCTTGCCCTTGTCCAAACCTGTAGGTGGAGTTAGAATAGAGTGAGCTTGACGGCTCAGTGAGTAAAACAATAGTTAAATATGCCTATCAAGTAGGTATTCATGGCTAAATTACCCGGTTGACATGTGTGTCGTTATACTATTTTTATAAGATTTTATAATTAACCAGGAACCAAAACAGAACACAGTAACAAGGCCTTACTAGTCGACTAGGCCACCCAATAGTCGACTAAGGCTAACTATGGACCGGGTTGAACCGGAGGCGTAGAAGGGGAGATTATGTTGTGTATATATGGATATTACTAAGATAGAAATCCTATGATATAATCATAGGATAAATCCTTAACTTTTAAATCTGGAATCACTTCTTAACAGGCAATTTCTATGTAGAGTAGTCGACTTGGTCCCTGGGATAGTCGACTAAAAGTGTGATAATTAGGCAGATATACTGCTGGATAGCAGGATTAGTCGACTACATATAGACTGTAGTCGACTAATCCCAAATACAGAGAGCAAACAGAAAGTTAACAATCTGTTTTTGACAGTTTTAGTCGACTATAGTCGACTTACTAGTCGACTAATATATTGGATTAGTCGACTACACCAGGAGGGTAGTCGACTATAGGTGACAAACAGAGAGTAACACAACTTTTGACCCAGAATTAGTCGACTATAGGGAACCTTCAAGTCGACTAGTACTTGAGTTAGTCGACTACACCAAGGAGGGTAGTCGACTACATAAATCCCTGGCTGTTAGTAAAGAAGCAGGTACGTGTGGAGCAAAGTTAGTCGACTATAGCTTCAGAATTAGTCGACTTACGGTTAGCCTTAGTCGACTATTGGGTGGCCTAGTCGACTAGTAAGGCCTTGTTACTGTGTTCTGTTTTGGTTCCTGGTTAATTATAAAATCTTATAAAAATAGTATAACGACACACATGTCAACCGGGTAATTTAGCCATGAATACCTACTTGATAGGCATATTTAACTATTATTTTACTCACTGAGCCGTCAAGCTCACTCTATTCTAACTCCACCTACAGGTTTGGACAAGGGCAAGGGACCCGCTTAAGGGCAATTGCGCGGGCAATCATCACCGGAACCACTGTTTTAGAAGTTACTTTTGTTATGTATATGATTTTGTATAAACATGCGTACTTTAGCTGGGTATCACCCTTAACTTGTAATTTTTAAAGGACCTGGTGTTGGACTCTAACTGTGTATGTATATATATCCTGATATGGTAATTATAGACTGTGTTTCTTATAGATTTTCGAACCATGGTGTTAACATGATAAGTCTCCATGTTATATTAGTAGAAATTCTGATCTATAGTGAAGAGTTCTGATGATTATATTGGAAGTATTATACCTTGGTGGGCCCACGTTTGGATTATACGAAATATTTGTGGTAAAATGGAAAATTTCAAACTGGGACCGTTACAGTTGGTATCAGAGCAATGGTTTAGAAGTAGAAGGAGTAAGAGATGATGAAGTTGTTAGGTTTATACGTGCAGACATGTGATCATAGTTAAGTAGTCGGTCTTATGTGTCAAGGAATATATTAAATTATCTATTGAATCTAAGTCATTCTGAAGACATAAGACTTATGAGTAGACTAAGGATAAGCATAGTTACCAGTGTGTCTATTTATGCTGCTTCTCGACAATAGCCGTATGATTGAGACTATTTCATGGACTTGAGATTGATACGACCTTTTTGTTTACATGTAGATGGGGGACTCTGATGTATACTGGCCAGTCTTTAGCTCCGATAGCTCGAGTGAGAGCTGGGTGGCGGATTCCATGGACTGGGGGTACGAGTCGGACGAAACTGATCCAGCGGAAACGATTGTACCCCTAAATTGGGTAGATTGTGAGGAGGTTGAGTCGTAGGCATCTAATGAGCCTGAACCAACTAATGTTGACACAGAAAGCTTTGTGGGAGACTCACTTGAGATAGCAGTGACGGAGCACTCTAGCACGATTAAAGAAGAAACCCGAAGGGGATTTACCTATGGAGGCGTCTTTTGGAACGAAAAGTGGGAAGAGGATATGGATCTTTATGATGACTTAGATGACTGGTGCTGCGCCGGGGACGAATCACCGAAAGAAGACCCCGAGGAAGATATGGATGATAGCAGCAGCACTAGCGGAGATTCTAGTGGGGACACTCTACCCTACGAAGGGTGAACCTTAGAGACGGCACTTTTGATGTATATACATGTATAGGCCTAGTATGTTAGGTGATGGATATCCTTAGGGTTGTTGTATGTACCCTGGCATATATCTTATGAATGCACATGGGTTAGTCGGGATATCCAGGAAGGAAGGCATGTCAGCATAATACCTTTTGTATCCATGATGGATGTAACTATATATATATATATATATATATATATATATATATATATATATATATATATATATATATAACCAGTTGCTTGTTTTCAAAAGTAATGTTATTAACATGATTGCCTGAGACTAAAGATTTATCCCAATGCATTCCTATATTGTGTAGTATGTTGATTAGACGCCCTTATTTTTATATATATAGGGAGAACAAATGGATTTGAACCAACTACCCCTGATGAGTCCCTGTCGCTCGATACGACACACTACAGTGAGATGGGGAGTGCACCCCCCGTGAACAATGATGAAGACTCTGAAGTTCAAATGAGAGGGAATGAGGGAACTCCAGGGGTAATGCCGGAGTGGCTCGCACAACTAATGACCAGAGCGAGCAGTAACAACTCCCACCGAGCACTGGAGCAGTTTCAGAAGATGAAACCGCCCGTATTCGAAGGAGAAGCGGACCCCTTACAAGCCGAAGCATGGCTTCTTCAAATAGAAAAGATCCTAGAAGTTATGAGCTGCACTGATGAACAAAAGGTGTCCTTCTCTTCTTTTATGTTCCAGAAGGAAGCGGAACATTGGTGGAGGGCAGTGAAGCATAGTATGAAGAATGCAAGGGAATCAATCACCTGGGAATTCTTGGTGAACAAATTCACTGAGAAATACATTCCGGAGACAGCCAGAGATAAAATGGCGACAGAATTCTTGGAACTACGTCAAGGTTCTATGAATGTATCCCAGTATGATCAGAAATTCACTCAGCTATCCAGGTATGTTGATGCCTTGGTAAGGAGTGAAGCAGAAAAGACAAAAAGGTTCGTAAAGGGCCTAAGATCGGATATTCGTGGCCGACTGATTCCATTACAACTGAGGAATTATCTCCAGGCAGTAGAAAGAGCTTTGGTGGTAGAAATGGACATACAAGAAGGTCAGGGAGACTGGGTGGAAGGAACTCCCAATTCTAAGCGCCCCCGTTATCAAGGACCTCCAATGATGACGGCATCAGGATCCACTAGTAGCAAAGGGCCTGGGTTTAACACCACTTTTTATAGAGGAGGAGGGGCCAGAGGCGGGAGAACATGGCTGAGAAACAGAGACACCCCCTCGAAGACACAAGCTACCTCTGCGTCCCATCCCAGAATCTCGGAGGCTCCCTGGTGTCAGAGGTGTAGAGTAAACCATTTTAGAAACTGCCTCCTAGACAGGTCTTGTTTTAATTGTGGAGAGGTGGGACATCTAAGGAAAAATTGTCCGACAATGCGTGGAAGCCAAGGGCCGAGTAGAGGAAGTGGAAGGCCGACCATGAGGACGAATCCTCCCAGAGGACAAGCCAGTAATGCCCCACGTCCTGCTGCAACCCAGTCATCGGTTCAGCAACCTCGGGTGCAAGGCAGAACTTTCGCATTAACCCACCGGGAAGCAATGGCCTCGAATGCAGTGGTGGAAGGTATGATCTCCGTATCAGGACATATTGCCCATGCATTATTTGATCCTGGAGCTACTCATTCATTCGTATCTAGTGCTTTTGCTTATAAACTAAATCAAGTATCAAAACCCCTAGGATTTCAATTGGTTGTGTCCACACCTATAGGGGAAAATTTGATAGCTAGCACTAGATATGCGAATTGTGAAGTGATAATTGGAGAAATGAAAACATCCATTGATCTGATTAAGCTAGGTGAAATGGAGTTCGATGCCATACTAGGAATGGACTGGTTGTCTGCTTGTAGTGCTCATGTGGATTGTAATAAGAAGAGGATTATCTTTAAAATGGAAGGGACTCCGGAGTTTATTTTTGAAGGAGAAAAAGTTAGTTGTGATATACCTCACATATCAGCCATCAAGGCCACCAAGTTAATGAAGCAAGGGTGTCAAGGATTCCTGGCTTCGGTATTGGATACCACCAAGACTGATGTAAATATTAAGACTATTCCAATTGTGAATGAGTTCCCTGATGTGTTCCCGGAAGACTTACCAGGCCTGCCCCCAAATCGGGAAGTAGAATTTACAATAGATGTAATACCCGGTACTGCCCCAATTTCTAAGGCACCGTACCGCATGGCCCCTGCAGAAATGAAAGAACTTAAAACTCAATTGCAGGACTTATTAGACAAAGGTTTCATTCGGCCAAGTGTATCTCCCTGGGGAGCGCCTGTACTATTTGTAAAGAAGAAGGATGGGAGTATGAGACTATGTGTTGACTACCGGGAATTGAATAAGGCAACTATCAAGAATAAGTACCCTCTTCCTTGAATTGATGACTTATTTGATCAACTACAAGGGTCTTGTGTATTTTCTAAGATAGACCTTAGATCAGGATATCATCAGTTGAAGGTTAAACCTGAAGATGTGTCCAAATCGGCTTTCCGGACGAGATATGGACACTTTGAATTTCTAGTCATGCCTTTTGGACTCACTAACGCCCCGGCAGCATTTATGGACTTAATGAATCGGATGTTTCAACCATATCTAGACCAGTTTGTAGTGGTATTCATTGATGATATTTTGGTCTATTCAAAGAATATAGAAGATCACAAGAAACATCTTAATACTGTCCTTCAAATCTTGAGGGAGAAGCAACTCTATGCAAAGTTGAAGAAATGTGAATTTTGGCTAGAACAAGTAGGGTTTCTTGGCCATGTCATATCTAAGGAAGGAATATCAGTAGACCCGGTAAAAATCGAAGCAATCCGAGACTGGCCTAGACCCACTAATGTTGTAACGCCCCGAATTCCACGGATACGGGGACGTCACTGCGACGTATAGGCGTAGGTCCGAAATGCACCCACACATATACGCTAAGCAAAAGTACAACAAGAAATGATCAGAGTGCAACACAAAGCGTGGTATACGCACATATATGCCAACATAAAGTACAATACAAAGTCATCACTGAATATGATAAACATCACATAATACATGTGTCCTTCATCATACAAGTCCAAAAGTGAAAGGTACAGCAAAAGTACAAAAGAGCTCACGAGTAGGAGGGAGATCCCGTGAGTCTAAAGAGTCAGGCACAAGGAGCTGAAGCTAGGATGCCTGCTTGCTAGGGATGGCTCGATCTACGATGGACAACTCCACTCCGATCTAGCCTCGGAATCTGAATGTGCAAATCCAAGGGGTCAAGACATATAACAATAAGTGAACTATAGCCAAGTGGCGAAGAGACATGAATGGGGTCAGAACACAAGCATGGTATATAAGAACGGATATAGCATAATCGGGAAACAGGAAATACAAGTAAAACTGATTACAAGCAAAAGTGATCGTATATACTTAAGCCACTGTCCCATGAGACCAGTACCTCGAGGGAGTAATCCAAACAAGGAAACCCTCATCTATATACCCTTATCTCATGCCACAGTAATCCAAGCATATATAATCAGAGTTGCAAAATCATACGATGGTCCAGAACGGGAATACATAACAGATACAATAATAAATCCAAAACAGGAACGAGTAATAGTAAATACCGGAATCATCACTGGAATCACGGAAATCATAATAAGTATCACAAGCTGGGAACATAACTGGAAACGTGCCTGGAATATCAAGAATCATAACAATATCCATAACAGTATCAATTCTTATTATTATTACTCGTCTAACTCATATATCTCGGTATGTGTCTCGGTATCGATCCCAACTCACATACATCCATATATAAGAAAGTCGAGGGTCGTTATCGGAAGTAGATGGAGAACTGATAACACTTCTTATAGTAGTTTCCATACACCTGGAACCGGTTTTGGAGGCCCAATGTCCCCCTAACAGTACTCAGGATGTGGGCCCAAAGTCCCACTAACAGTCATCTAGTGTGGGCCCGAGGTCCCACTAACAGTAATCTACCATATATCATCCACCTACTATAAGCAAGGTATCATTCCGGCATCCATCACTTCCACCCATACCCCATACAAGTTGTAGTTTATTAAGGATTATCAGTTTACGGGAAAGTGAACATGACAGTATTAGCCCTTCAGATTCAAGAGGTGGCCCCCATGGGTTTCAAGAGGTGGCCCCCACCGTGTGGTGTGGCACTTTGTTCCATGTGGCACTTTGTTCTGAGGGAGTGGATTCTAGAGGTGGCCCCCATGGGTTTCAAGAGGTGGCCCCCACCGTGTGGTGTGGCACTTTGTTCCATGTGGCACTTAGTTCCATAAAACAAGGCAGGGTTCCCGCAAATAAGATAATCATAAAGTCAAGTGTATCATGCTTGGTTTAAGGGATAGCATGACAAAGTGGTGATGTCTAACAAGCAATAAAACATAACAATAAATGTAGAATGGGCCGGGTCAATCATGACATAACAATCGGGTCTAACAAGGGGTGGCATGCCAGTTGGTCAAGTGAGTACGTGTTAGGTGTCATGTGATATACATGTGTTAAAAGAAAATAAATAATTAACATAGCTATGTTAAGGTAAGGCAAATGGAAACATAGATCAACTTAGGGTTCAACGACCTCGAAGGGTCTGCCACACATGTTATGGAATAGTGAAGTAATAATATCACGGCAGTGCACAAGCATGGGAATGAAATAAGAAATTGCAATGGTCATACATAACTTGATAAGATGAGGTGACTAGGGTGATGTGACACGAGTAATAGGTCCTTAAGTACAAGGTACATCCACATGATCCAAGTACGAGATAAACGTGTCATGCAGCACAAGTATGAAGCATAAACAAGACTAAAATATCCTATATGTATCCGGGAAGGGTCAAAATCAGAAAGGAAAAGAATCAGAAATTCTGGTCCAGAATCAGGCTGTCGGTCGACCTCCGGTCGACTGCCGGTCGACTGAGGATTGAACTAACGGTCGACTCCCGGTCGACTGCCGGTCGACCGGGCAGATGCCGTGAGCTCCAGGTTTGGCCGGTCGACTGCCGGTCGACTGGTCCACATCAATTCCTAAGGCCGGTCGAGTCAGCGGTCGATTGCCGGTCGACCGCCAGCTCAAAGTTGTGCACGCTGTGCACATCGGTAGAGTGATCGGTCGACTGCCGGTCGACCGATCCTCTGGGATATGCTGCTGTTAGGGCAGAAAAATCTGATTTTTGAGGGGTTCGATTTAATGGCCTAAAGGTAGGATTTTTATGTTATTAGGGGTCCTGATCTATCCATACAAGTACACTAGAACAGAGTTTAACCTTGGTGAGTAGAGATATCTACATGGAAAGGTTGGATTTAAGTTTTGATGCCCTAAAAATGGGATTTTTATGGTGCTAGCATACAAGAATTCACATCATAAGTAAATAGAGAGTATTCTAGGTCTTGGTGAGTAAGGGTACTCACATGGATGGGTTGTATTTGGAGCTTGATCCAAGATGAAGAAGAGGGGCTCCAATTCACAAGTTGTTGAAGCTTGAGGTGGAGGAGTTGATCTTGGAGTTGCCTTGGGGTTGGTGGTTGGAGATGAAGTCTTTGTGATGAAGCCCTAGATGAATCCTTGAAGTCTTGTGATGGATCCTTGAAGCTAGGGTTTGGGTTAAAGAAGAGGGGATTTTGGGAGAGCTTCTCTCTCTTGAGTTGGAGTGGAGGAAGAAGAAAATGATTGATTTGCAAATGAAAAGGATTATATAAGTTGGGGATTTTGTGAAGTGAGATGGAAATTGGATAGATGCAAGGGGCTTCCTTGCAAAAAGGGAGGTGAGGTGTCCCTAGAGTGGCCACTTGGCCGGCCATGAGAAGGAGAGAGAATGAGTGGGGTTAGGTGAATGGGTGAGTGGGAAATGAGGTGGCATGACAAGGTGGAAATTGGAATATGCAATTATTGAAAAATGCCCGAAATTCAAGTATCTCTGAATGATCTAAAAATTTTACCAAAAATCAAGAATAATATATAAAGACCAATCGTGAAATCCGTTTGAAGAAATACTGTATAGTTTTGAAATTAAAAATCCCGGAATCAGTGATTTACCGACTCCGAAAGAATTTCCATAAAATCATAAAATCCTCAGAAAAAGAATATAGATAGAAAATATGATCCCGAGAAATAAAGTCTAAAGAATCATCATGAAATTCCAAACAGTTTGAGAATTAAAAATCCGGGAATCGGTCAGCGGCACTGGCCGACACCGGTTTTGAAGAAATTCAAATTAATCCGAGAAAAATCCAAAAAATCACAGAAAATCTAATATATTGAAAAATAACATTTAAGACTGAAATCGGTCAATTCTACATGTCAGAAATACCAAATCGAAGAATATACTATGATCGGGCCCTCGGCTCAGACTAGGGCTGAATCCGAGTCCACGAATCCAAATCCAATATAAAATAATCGTATAGGAAATTCATGATACAGAATAAATACAGAAAACAATTCGAAAAATACGATCGAAAATTCGAACACGCAACTAAGTACGTATTCCAAGAACGGGGTATTACAAATGTTACTGAAGTTCGAAGTTTCTTGGGATTAGCTGGGTACTACAGAAGATTTGTAGAAGGATTTTCTCTGATTGTAGCACCAATGACTCAATTAACTAGAAAGAATAAGAAGTTTGCATGGGGAGAAGATCAAGATAGGAGCTTCCTGGAGATTAAAGCTAGACTGACATCTGCTCCTGTCTTAATTGTACCTTCGGGGACTGAAGGATTTGTCATCTTTAGTGATGCATCAAAACTGGGATTGGGATGTGTGTTAATGCAACATGGAAAAGTCATTGCCTATGCATCCCGACAATTGAAGACCCATGAAAGAAATTACCCCACTCATGACTTGGAATTAGCCGCTGTGATTTTTGCTTTAAAGATCTGGCGACATTATTTGTATGGAGTGTATTGTGAAGTTTTTACTAATCATAAGAGCTTAAAATACATCTTCACACAAAAGGAACTGAACATGAGGCAGAGGAGGTGGTTAGAACTAATGAAGGATTATGATATCACTATTCTATACCACCCTGGGAAGGCCAATGTGGTGGCTGATGCTTTGAGCCGGAAATCAGGAGGGACCCTGGCCGCCTTGATGACTCGTCAGCAAGAATCTTAAGAGATCTAGAAGAAATGCAAATAGAAGTGCGAGTCATTGATCCTTCTAATTCTGAGTATCAACTGAATCAAGTAAGTATTCAAATTAATCTATACGACAAGATCAAAGAGGCCCAACATGGAGATACTCAAATAAAGAAGATTATGAAGAAAGTGCAAGAAGGAGAACTCAAGGAGTTTCAAATAGAAGGTGATGTACTGCGGCTTGGACACAGATTATGTGTGCCAGATGTAGCAGAGATCAAAGAAGAAATAATGAAGGAGGCTCATAGTACACCTTATACAGCTCATCCGGAAGCACAAAAATGTATCAAGATCTGCGACATAACTTCTGGTGGGATGGAATGAAGGTAGACATTTCTAATTTTGTCCACAAATGTTTAGTCTGTCAACAAGTAAAGGCGGAACATAAGAAGCCCCCAGGTTTGTTAGTGCCTTTATCTATTCCTGAATGGAAGTGGAGTCAATTGCTATGGATTTCGTCACTGGACTTCCTCGGACGTCCCAAGGACTGGATACAGTCTGGGTAGTGGTAGACAGACTCACCAAATCTGCCCATTTTCTGCCTATCCGGATCAATTATTCAATGGAAAGACTGGCTCAGGTATATGTCCGAGAAATAATTAGATTACATGGAGTACCTGAATCCATTGTATCAGATCGAGACCCAAGATTTCAATCAAGATTTTGGAAGAGTTTGTCCAAAGCTATGGGCACTAAATTGCAACTCAGTACAGCAGCCCACCCCCAAACAGATGGACAGTCAGAAAGGACCATTCAAATATTAGAAGATATGTTGAGAACCTGTGTACTAGATTTTGGGGGAAGTTGGGACAACTATTTACCCTTAGTGGAGTTTGCTTATAATAATAGTTATCAGTCCACTATTGGTATGCCTCCATTTGAAGCATTATAAGGGAGGAGGTGTAAATCACCAATCTGTTGGGAGGAAGTTGGGGATAGAAGACTGTTCGGCCCTGATGTAATTCAAGAGACTACTGAGAAGATCAAGCTAATCAAGGAAAGGATGAAAGCAGCCCAGAGCAGACAGAAAGCTTATGCAGACAATCGTCGCAGACCACTGGAGTTTGAGGTAGGGGATAGTGTTTTTCTGAAAGTATCTCTAATGAAAGGGGTGAGACGTACCGGTGGTAAGAACAAATTAGCTCCTAGATATGTAGGTCCGTTTGAGATACTGGATAAAATTGGACCGGTTGCTTACCGCTTGGCCCTACCCCCTGTCTTAGAAAGGATGCACAATGTATTTCATGTATCTCAGCTGAGGAAGTATGTGCCCGATCCTAATCACGTCGTCTCCTATGAACCCCTGCATATACTAGAAGACATGTCTTACGCGGAAGAACCAGTACAAATTCTTGATCGCAAGGAGAAGCAATTGAGAAGCAAAAATATTTCCTTGGTCAAGGTCTTATGGAGAAATCAAAACATAGAAGAAGCCACTTGGGAGCTGGAAGAGGAGATGAGAAAGGCCCATCCACATTTGTTTCAAGGTACGTTAAGTTTCGAGGACGAAACTTCCATAAGGAGGGTAGAATGTAACACTTGCCTTAATTAAAGCATTACTTCCCCTAAATAATCATACCTTAAAGGAGTAATGGGAATTAGTATGCATGCATGATACCTTAGTTAAGCCATGCTTATTATATGAATATGTATAAACAAGTGTATACATAAGTATTTATACACCCATGTATATAGGTATAAGAATACCCCACATGTGTTTGACTTATTACCACCATCCCCACCATGCTTGTACCTCATGGAGAGGGGGGGAGAGACATGGAGCTGTTGGCCCAAGGTTACAATCACCCATGATTAGTGTATTTTGATGATTACAAAACATATTAGTTATTTGTACTAATAATATTTGTTGTTTAAGTGTGTTTCAGGTTTCTATTCATTCTAGAAGTCTTCTCTCACAAATACAAGGATTTGGACTCAAGTCAACTCCAATTGGCTCAAGGAACAAGTGTTGAAGATCATATGAAGAAGCCTATTGAAGATCTTGAAGTCCTTAGAATCATTGTAAGAATAGAATGTTAAAGTTTGAGTCTTGGTTATTTGGCTCTAGGATACACACACACACAAAATTTGGTCTTGTTTTCATTTTCAAAATTTGGTTTCATGCCTTAGTAGAGATTTACATGAACCTAAGTTTTATAAAATAAATATCTTGTCTAGATCATGTATACATACTTCTACTAACATGTTACTCTAGTTTGTTTAAACCTAAAACAATTTTTTCAAAATTTTTCCAAGTTCAAAAACCTGCAGTTTTCTTATTTCAGGCCGACCGGCCGACCGGCCCGGTCGACCGGCGCCGTGCCTGGACGTGCACGTCTGTGCACGTCCGTCGGTCGACCGGACCGGTCGACCGACCAAGAGCACACTGCTCTCTGGTTTTCTGAGTCGACCGGACCGGTCGACCGGAAGAAGGAAACTGTGTTTCCTCTTTTGGGACGGTCGACCGGACCGGTCGACCGAGAGCCAACGGCTCTTTGCAGCTGGGCTGGCAGTCGACCGGACCGGTCGACCGCCAAGCCTGCAAAAGCCCAATGGCTCTTTCCTCTTTTGTGCAATTCTGAAATCTTTTTTTTATCTGATTTCTTGGCAGACTTTTCAGCGATTTTCAGGTCTTTTTCAGAGAAAATAAGACCAAAAGAAATTGTTTTTAACCTATTTTTAACCCTATAAATAGAGGAGAAGTCTCTCTTGCACACTACCAAGAAAAATCCTCAAGTTTGTGTTGTTTTCAAAAGAGAAAAGAAAAGAGTTTAAAGCCTTCATTCCAATTCTTTTAAAGTTTGTTTTTCAGTTGTGTTTGATTGTCTATATCACTCTACAACTGAAATTTTCTCACCACACTTCATAGAGCCAAAAATCATATACTCATTCTATAGTGAAGTTGTAATTGAAGTGAGAGTGTTTGTAAAAGAGTTTGAGAAAAAGTGTAGTGATCTTGTTGTGATCACTTTGTTCTTGTAATCCTTTCCTTGTGGAGCAACCTCTTCGGTAGAGGTTCCTTTGTACTCGGTGGAGCTCGGTGCTCGGTCTTCGGTAGACCAAATTGTAAAGGCGTCCTCGGTGGATAGTGGAAACCCTTCACGGAGGTGAAGGCGGGGAGTAGAGCGGTGGCTCGAACCTCGAAACAAATATTTGTGTTTGCGATTGCCTTTGCGTCCAATTCTTGCTTTAAATTCCTCTAACACTTTATTGCTCCTTATTACTTGCTTGTGATCTTATATCTTCCTTGTGCTTTTAATTCAAGCTTGTAATTCTTGTGATATATTGTGTGCATCTCATTTCTCATCATCATACTTTGCCTTGATCGATCATATCTCAATACAACAAGGTTGCATTGCGCACCTCTAACCCATATCAAGGGGAATTGGGAGGAAGGAGTTCAGAACCTCGCAAGGGGTATTCGGCTCTTAGTCTTATTTTTGAGAGATCGTTGCATCATTCATCATACTTAGTTCAAAAAGATCATTAGATTAGCAATTACACCTATTCACCCCCCCTCTAGATGTTTTTCAATTGGTATCAGAGCTTGGACTCAAGGATTTGGTTTAACAACCTTAGAGAAGATCCTAATTTGCTAATCATTTCATTCATATTCATATAGTAAAAATGGCCGATGGAATTAAGACCCCTCCTAAGTTTGATGGACTTAACTTTCCCATATGGAAAGTTAAGATGACCGTGTTTTTGCAATCTCTAGGTAGCCGAGTTGCAAAAGCCGTGACTAAGTCCTTTAGTGTACCCCCCGGTGACGAATCCACTTGGTCCGAAATAGAGACTAAGGAATTCGATGCCAATGCCAAAGCTCACTATGCACTTCTACAAGCCCTTAATGATGATGACATTTCTAGGGTTATCCATTGCAAATCCGCATATGAGATTTGGTCACACTTGATAGTCACACATGAGGGGACCTCACAAGTAAAGAAGGCTAAGATTGACCTTCTTCGGTCCCAATATGAAACATTTAGCATGCAAGAAAATGAAACCATAGATGATATGGTTACAAGATTTACCAAGATTACTAATGGACTCTCTTCTTTAGGTGAAGATATCAACAATGATCAAAGAGTAAGGAAGATCATCCGAGCTCTTCCTCCCTCATAGGAAGTTAAAGCAACAACCTTGAAGGAACTCAACGACAATGAAGAGATGGAGCTTATAGGTCTCATTGGGAACCTCAAAACCCATGAGATGGAAAGGAAAGTAAGGGAGGATATGGCTCCTTCCAAAAAGAAGACTATCGCCTTCAAGAGTCAAGCTACACACTCCGATGAAGACGATGAAGAAGAAGATGATGAGGAGCTCTCACTCCTTGTTAAGAATGTCCGGAGGATGTACAACAAGGCGAAGTACCAAGGTAGAAGAAGATGGCAAGGAGGCAAAGAAGAAAGAAGGATCACTTGTTTCAATTGCCAAAAGCCCGGACACATTGTTGCGGAGTGTCCGGACAAAGCTAAGCCCTCCACATCAAAGAAGCCCTACAAGAAGAAGGCTATGAAGGCAACTTGGGATTCGGAGACTGAATCCGAGGAAGAAATAGACACCGCCAACATGTGCTTCATGGCTAATGAAGGCACAAGCAAGGTAACCTCTTCCCCTTCCTATGATAATGAGCTTTCTATGGATGAATTAGAAGAGGCTTTTGTTGAGTTGTCACAAAATTATGATTTCTTAAAGAAAAAGTATTTAAAAATGAAAAGGAAAATGAATCTTTAAGTCATCAAGTTTTTACTCTTACAAAAGAAAAGGATGATTTGGTTTCCACCTTGGCCACTACTAAAAATGATTTTGAAAAATATAAGATTTCTTGCAAAGGTAAGGCCCCACTAATTGATTCTAATGAAGTTTCTATGCTTAAGGAAAGATTAGACTCATTAAGTGTTGTTTTGAAAAATTGTGAGTTTAACAAGAAGAAAATTGAGGCTATGTTTTCTAAGAAACAAGCCCCAAAGAAAAATGCTCATGCTCATGTTCATGTTCATGCTACACAACCTAAACAACATGGCAAAACCCCAAAACATGCTCACACTACACGTACACACATGCATTCATGTATGGTAGAGTGTTCTCATGTTCACATTGTGGGCAGAAAGGACACTTAGCCAACTTTTGCTATGATAGACTAAATGCATCACATCATAATGTTTGGGTTCGAGGCACTAACTTTAAAGGACCCAAGAAAGTTTGGGTACCAAAATCAACAATTATGTTAAATGATGTAGGTACTTTCCAAAGCCCAACGACGTAGAGGATTGTGGTATCTTGATAGCGGTTGCTCAAGGCACATGACTTGGGACATCAACAACTTTGCAACCCTATCAAGATATCATGAAGGTGGCACCGTCACCTTCGGAGATGACGCCAAGGGTAAAATCATCGGTATTGGTAATGTAAAACTTGGCACCTCTCCTTTAATTGAAAATGTAGTTTTAGTTGATGGCCTCAAGCATAATCTCTTGAGTGTTAGTCAACTTTGTGATAAAGGTTTTGATGTTGTTTTTGATAATGTTGCTTGTAAAGTAATTGATAGAACTTCTAATGTTTGTGTATTTTCCGGTTTTCGTGAAAGTAATGTTTATATGATTGATATGTTAAATATGTCTTGTAATATTACTTGTTTGAAAGCCCTCGATGATGACTCTTGGTTGTGGCATAGGAGATTAGGCCATATTTCTTTTGATCATATTTCTAGGTTAAACACAAAGGAAATGGTGAAAGGTATTCCTTACTTGAATTTTAAAAAGGACCGAGTTTGTGACGCATGTCAATTTGGGAAACAAACTAAGTCTTCTTTCAAGTCAATTAAGGATATCATGACATCACGTCCTTTGGAGTTAATCCATATGGATCTTTTTGGCCCTACACAAACCAAAAGTCTAAGTGGGAATAGATTTGCTTATGTTTTGGTTGATGATTTTTCAAGGTTTACTTGGGTTTTCTTTCTTGAACACAAAAACCAAGCATTTTCGTATTTCCAAACTTTTAAGAAAAGAGTTGAAAAAGAAAAAGATGTTTCGATTTTAAGAATAAGAAGTGATAGAGGAGGTGAATTCATTAACCAACCCTTTACCACTTTTTGTGAAGAACATGGAATAAAGCATGAACTATCTTGTCCTAGAACTCCACAACAAAATGGAGTAGTTGAACGGAAAAATCGAACTTTGCAAGAGATGGCTAGGACAATGCTTAGTGAATACGGTCT
Organism: Agave tequilana; assembly: GCA_038442645.1. Taxonomy (NCBI): domain Eukaryota; kingdom Viridiplantae; phylum Streptophyta; class Magnoliopsida; order Asparagales; family Asparagaceae; genus Agave; species Agave tequilana. The sequence goes on from JAVJIF010033605.1 coordinate 44,318, forward strand.
ACCACATTATTTGTGGGCCGAGGCCGTTAATACATCATGCTATATATCAAATCGTGTTTTCTTATGTAAAAATACTACTAAAACTTCTTTTGAAATGTACTTTTCTAGAAAACCAAATGTTTCTTATTTCAAAGTTTTTGGATGCAAATGTTTTATTTTAAATACAAAAGATAATTTAGGAAAGTTTGATGCTAGATCTTATGAGGCTATTTTTGTAGGTTACTCAAACACTAGTAAGGCTTATAGAGTTTTCATTAGATCATCATTGACTATTGAAGAGTCTATTCATGTTAAGTTTGAGGAATCTAACAAGTTTGTTAAGAATGTTGTAGAAATAGATGCATTGGATGAAGGTTTGGAGAAAGTGACCTTGGAGGATGCTTCTACTATGGGAGACAAACCAAAGGATGATGAAGGAAGCGAAGCTAAGGTGGAAGAGGCACAAGGAAATGAAAATCAAACACATGAGGTGGAGCCTACTCAACCACTACCAAAGGATTGGAGATACAATCCACATCATCCCAAGGACCTCGTCATAGGTGAAGTATCAAAAGGGGTAACTACTCGCTCTAGACTTCATGACTATTGTGGTAACAATGCATTCATTTCTCATATTGAACCCAAAAATGTCCTCGAAGCCGAGGCCGATTCATATTGGTTGCTAGCCATGCAAGAGGAGCTCAATCAATTTGAGCGCAACCAAGTTTGGCACCTTGTTCCTAGGCCTCACGATAGACCAACAATTGGTACTAAGTGGATCTTTAAGAACAAGTTGGATGAATCGGGTAATGTAGTTAGAAACAAGGCTAGGTTAGTTGCCCAAGGTTACACTCAAATCGAAGGGATCGATTTTGAAGAAACCTTTGCACCCGTAGCACGGCTTGAAGCCATACGGATGACACTAGCATTTGCCTCATATAAAGATTTCAAATTATTTCAAATGGATGTTAAAAGTGCTTTTCTAAATGGATTTATTGAAGAGGAGGTGTATGTTGAACAACCCCCGGGTTTGTTGATCCTACACATCCGGATTTTGTTTTTAAATTAGATAAAGCTCTTTATGGTTTAAAACAAGCCCCTAGGGCTTGGTATGAAAGACTTTCTTCATTTTTGATTTCAAATGGTTTTAAGAAAGGTAAAATTGATACAACTTTGTTTACAAAACATATAGAAAAGGATATTCTTATTGTGCAAATTTATGTGGATGATATTATTTTTGGTTCTACTAATGAATCTCTTTGCCAAGCTTTTGAATCATGCATGAAGGATGAATTCGAAATGTCTATGATGGGGGAACTCAACTATTTCCTTGGACTCCAAATCAAGCAAAAGAAGGATGGGATCTTCATCAATCAAGCCAAGTACACAAAGGAACTAATCAAAAGGTTTGGGCTTGAAGGATCGAAAGTAAGCAAAACTCCCATGGCAACAACTACAAAGCTTGACAAGGATGAATAAGGTAAAAGTGTAGACATTAAATTATATCATAGCATGATTGGTAGTTTGCTTTATTTGACGGCTAGTAGGCCGGATATTATGTTTTCCGTTTGTCTTTGTGCACGTTTTCAATCTTGTCCTAAAGAATCTCACATAATTGCGGTTAAACGCATAATTAGATACCTTAAGGGCACTATTGAAATGGGTTTGTGGTATCCTAAAACCGAATTATTTGAAATGAAGAGTTTTTCGGATGCCGACTATGCGGGTTGTAGGGTAGATAGGAAGAGCACAAGTGGAACATGTCAATTCTTAGGTAATTGTCTTGTATCTTGGTCTTCCAAAAAGCAAAATTCGGTAGCCCTTTCAACCGCCGAGGCGGAGTATGTTGCAGCCGGAGCTTGTTGTGCACAAGTTCTTTGGATGAAACATACTCTCCTTGACTATGATTTACACTTTGATCATGTTAAAATATTTTGTGATAATACTAGTACTATTCACATGACAAAGAATGCAAATCAACATAGTAAAACCAAACACATTGACATTAGGTATCACTTTCTTAGAGATCATTATGAGAAAGGTGATATTGATATTGATTATGTTTCTACCGATTTTCAACTTGCCGATATTTTTACTAAACCTCTAGATTATGCTAGATTTTCATTTATTTGTGGTGAGTTGAATGTTTGCATGATAGATTCTTAAAAATATTTCTATTTTGGTGTTTTGTTTTGTTTTAACCCTTTTTGATGTATGACAAAAAGGGGGAGAATAAGTTTGTTGATTTAAAAGTTTAAGTTTGATACTATTTGAGTTTCATTTCATGGAGAAAAATACATAAGTTTAATTAAAGTGTTTATTGAAAAAGAAATAAGTTTGCTTATAGTTTGAGTTTAGTTTATTTACTATAAGTTTAAAGAGAAAAAGTATAAGTTTGATTTATTTACTATAAGTTTAAAGAGAAAAAGTATAAGTTTGATTTCAAATGGTATTTAAGCTTTTGACAAAAATATTGGGTTTTCAATGCTTCATGTATCTCACTAATAGTTATTTTTTTTACATAGCATTGTTTGAGGGGGAGCTTTCCAAGCTCTTCTTCCTTTATTTGTTTAAATAACTTATATGTTTTGTCATCATCAAAAAGGGGGAGATTGTTGGCCCAAGGTTACAATCACCCATGATTAGTGTATTTTGATGATTACAAAACATATTAGTTATTTGTACTAATAATATTTGTTGTTTAAGTGTGTTTCAGGTTTCTATTCATTCTAGAAGTCTTCTCTCACAAATACAAGGATTTAGACTCAAGTCAACTCCAATTGGCTCAAGGAACAAGTGTTGAAGATCATATGAAGAAGCCTATTGAAGATCTTGAAGTCCTTAGAATCATTGTAAGAATAGAATGTTAAAGTTTGAGTCTTGGTTATTTGGCTCTAGGATACACACACACACAAAATTTGTCTTGTTTTCATTTTCAAAATTTGGTTTCATGCCTTAGTAGAGATTTACATGAACCTAAGTTTTATAAAATAAATATCTTGTCTAGATCATGTATACATACTTCTACTAACATGTTACTCTAGTTTGTTTAAACCTAAAACAATTTTTCAAAATTTTTCCAAGTTCAAAAACCTGCAGTTTTCTTATTTCAGGCCGACCGGCCGACCGGCCCGGTCGACCGGCGCCGTGCCTGGACGTGCACGTCTGTGCACGTCCGTCGGTCGACCGGACCGGTCGACCGACCAAGAGCACACTGCTCTCTGGTTTTCTGAGTCGACCGGACCGGTCGACCGGAAGAAGGAAACTGTGTTTCCTCTTTTGGGACGGTCGACCGGACCGGTCGACCGAGAGCCAACGGCTCTTTGCAGCTGGGCTGGCGGTCGACCGGACCGGTCGACCGCCAAGCCTGCAAAAGCCCAATGGCTCTTTCCTCTTTTGTGCAATTCTGAAATCTTTTTTTTATCTGATTTCTTGGCAGACTTTTTCAGCGATTTTCAGGTCTTTTTCAGAGAAAATAAGACCAAAAGAAATTGTTTTTAACCTATTTTTAACCCTATAAATAGAGGAGAAGTCTCTCTTGCACACTACCAAGAAAATTCCTCAAGTTTGTGTTGTTTTCAAAAGAGAAAAGAAAAGAGTTTAAAGCCTTCATTCCAATTCTTTTAAAGTTTGTTTTTCAGTTGTGTTTGATTGTCTATATCACTCTACAACTGAAATTTTCTCACCACACTTCATAGAGCCAAAAATCATATACTCATTCTATAGTGAAGTTATAATTGAAGTGAGAGTGTTTGTAAAAGAGTTTGAGAAAAAGTGTAGTGATCTTGTTGTGATCACTTTGTTCTTGTAATCCTTTCCTTGTGGAGCAACCTCTTCGGTAGAGGTTCCTTTGTACTCGGTGGAGCTCGGTGCTCGGTCTTCGGTAGACCAAATTGTAAAGGCGTCCTCGGTGGATAGTGGAAACCCTTCACGGAGGTGAAGGCGGGGAGTAGAGCGGTGGCTCGAACCTCGAAACAAATATTTGTGTTTGCGATTGCCTTTGCGTCCAATTCTTGCTTTAAATTCCTCTAATACTTTATTGCTCCTTATTACTTGCTTGTGATCTTATATCTTCCTTGTGCTTTTAATTCAAGCTTGTAATTCTTGTGATATATTGTGTGCATCTCATTTCTCATCATCATACTTTGCCTTGATCGATCATATCTCAATACAACAAGGTTGCATTGCGCACCTCTAACCCATATCAAGGGGAATTGGGAGGAAGGAGTTCAGAACCTCGCAAGGGGTATTCGGCTCTTAGTCTTGTTTTTGAGAGATCGTTGCATCATTCATCATACTTAGTTCAAAAAGATCATTAGATTAGCAATTACACCTATTCACCCCCCCTTTAGGTGTTTTTCAGGAGCTTGGCATAGGACATGGAGTAGAGTAGACTTGATGGGATATATAGGGGACACATGGCACATTATTATGGAGAGTTAGAGGCTATAAATAGAGGGGGTTGAAGGGGATTAAGACATTTCGTTAAAAACCCTCTCTCTCTTCACAAACACCCTCCCTCTCTTTCACTCCAGCAGTAGCAAAGCAACAACAGCAGCAGCAGCAAACAACAGCAGCAGCAGCAGCAAAGCAACAGCTGCAGCAGCAGCAAAGGGCAGCAGCAGCAACAACAAGGGGCAGCAGCAAAAATCAGATTATACCACTTTAGGGGTGAGTAGAACATGTTAATCTTAACAACATGATGAGTAGAATGAAATAGGAAATGAACTAAAACGTAAGAGATAAACAAGTACTTGACATTATGAATATTTTTGGGATCATGCATAGTTTGTGATATCAAGACATGCTAGCTAACTCATAAAGACTCATGTGTTTCAATTCCGCAAGTACTTACTACTTTTGTTTATGATTCCATGATATTATCATATGTCTTGCATATTGATATTATATGATGATATGATGTATTGGAGGAAAGGACCGGGTTGAACTGGAGGCGTAGAAGGGGAGATTATATATTGTATGTAATGGAGGAAGGGACCGGGTTGAACCGGAGGCGTAGAAGGGGAGATTTTACGGAGGAAGGGATCGGGTTGAACCGGAGGCGTAGAAGGGGAGATTATGTTGTGTATATATGGATATTACTAAGATAGAAATCCTATGATATAATCATAGGATAAATCCTTAACTTTTAAATCTGGAATCACTTCTTAACAGGCAATTTCTATGTAGAGTAGTCGACTTGGTCCCTGGGATAGTCGACTAAAAGTGTGATAATTAGGCTGATATACTGCTGGATAGCAGGATTAGTCGACTACATATAGACTGTAGTCGACTAATCCCAGATACAGAGAGCAAACAGAAAGTTAACAATCTGTTTTTGACAATTTTAGTCGACTATAGTCGACTTACTAGTCGACTAATATATTGGATTAGTCGACTACAACAGGAGGGTAGTCGACTATAGGTGACAAACAGAGAGTAACACAACTTTTGATCCAGAATTAGTCGACTATAGGGAACCTTCAAGTCGACTAGTACTTGAGTTAGTCGACTACACCAAGGAGGGTAGTCGACTACATAAATCCCTGGCTGTTAGTAAAGAAGCAGGTACGTGTGGAGCAAAGTTAGTCGACTATAGCTTCAGAATAGTCGACTTATGGTTAGCCTTAGTCGACTATTGGGTGGCCTAGTCGACTAGTAAGGCCTTGTTACTGTGTTCTGTTTTGGTTCCTGGTTAATTATAAAATCTTATAAAAATAGTATAACGACACACATGTCAACCGGGTAATTTAGCCATGAATACCTACTTGATAGGCATATTTAACTATTGTTTTACTCACTGAGCCGTCAAGCTCACTCTATTCTAACTCCACCTACAGGTTTGGACAAGGGCAAGGGACCCGCTTAAGGGCAATTGCGCGGGCAATCATCACCGGAACCACTGTTTTAGAAGTTACTTTTGTTATGTATATGATTTTGTATAAACATGCGTACTTTAGCTGGGTATCACCCTTGACTTGTAATTTTAAAGGACCTGGTGTTGGACTCTAACTGTGTATGTATATATATCCTGATATGGTAATTATAGACTGTGTTTCTTATAGATTTTCGAACCATGGTGTTAACATGATAAGTCTCCATGTTATATTAGTAGAAATTCTGATCTATAGTGAAGAGTTCTGATGATTATATTGGAAGTATTATACCTTGATGGGCCCCACGTTTGGATTATACGAAATATTTGTGGTAAAATGGAAATTTTCAAACTGGGACCGTTACATCAATCATAGACTTTGTGACTTTATTTACAAATATATATAATAAAAAAAAGAAAAGAAAAAATATATATATATATATATATGTAAATAACTAAATAAATACTTAGCCACTAATTAAGCTGGTTAGCCGTGCCTCAAGAAGCATGGCAAGTCACGCCTAAATGTGGTTAAGTCCTTAGTATTCATGGCCTAGTTTACTTGAGTCATCGAACCCGAGGGATGTTTTCTCATCTGGTGCCCTAAGACCGACTGGTTTGGGAGTCATCGGTAAGAGGCTCGTTACAAGGGTAAATTAGAAAGCCTAAGGAATCTAAGGAAATGTAAATAAATAAATATTGTAAATATAAATAAAAGAAAAAAAAATGTGTTATATATATTAGTAAATAAATGAACTTAGTCTAAGAAAGATCCTTCATATTTATAGATGTATATACACTAGGATTGATGCAAAATCTAGTTCTTGATCTTTTCCCTAAAAACTTAACCTAAATTGAAAACAAAACTCTAAATAGACGCTTATAAGTGGAATGACCAGTTTAGGGTAACCTGAAACCTATAACTCAAGTTAGAATCTTAAAAACATGGATCAAAAATTTTCACTAACACTTTTATTTTTCTTTATGGATTTTGTGGGTGCAATCCGCTGAAAACCCTCAGGAGACAACACTCCTCCTCTAGGGTAACCTGGAGGTTTAACGGCTTGTTGCACGTGCTCAGTGCAATCGTGTCACCTACGAAAGTGGTGTAATAATCTAGTTAGGATTTTCTTTTTCTTCTTTTTTTTTTGCTCGAGGACGAGCAAAAGCTAGGTATGGGGGTGTGATTGTTATACATTTTTGCATATTTTGCCACATCCATACCATGCATATCATAAATAAAAATGTGATTTTTAATCTTTTCTCTCTATTTTTGCAGGTCCATATTTTAATGGAGAAGAGGCCCATAATCCCTTTAATTATCAAGAATTAAAGGAGAATTAATCAAAGCCCAAAAGAGAGCCCAAGGGTTGAGCCCAGGACCTGGAGACATCCACGCGCCAGCTCAGACATTCCAGAAGGTCCACGTGGCTAACAACCTGCGAGAAATCCGCAACAGAAATCGCAGGCCTAACGGCCCAGATTCTGCCGCGGAAACGCGGCTCTGGCCGCGGATCCGCGGCAGCATCTTGGCTGTTGAGGCCGCGATTTCCTCCACCTGTCCAGGTTCTAGAGCCTTCTCTCTGAGCCTATAAATAGACCATCAGGGCCAGCGAAAGAAAAGAGGAGAGAATAGAGAATAGAGCTTGTATTTTGTAGGTTTTTCTCTAGGATTTTTAGTGCTCTAGGTCTTCTTCTTCCTCCTAGAAATTCTGCAAGAGAGAGATAGTGAGAGAGTGAAAGCTTGTGTAAACCAAGGGGTGACAACTTGAAGCAACAAGGATTAATCCAATCTACTTTCTCTTCTTTTGCAATTTCTAGTACTTTCCTTGCATTCTTTCATTCAAGCTTTACTTTCTTAGCATAATATCTTGTTGTTTTTCTTTTCTTGTAATGAATAGCTAATTTCTTCTACATGACTAGCTAACCACTAACATTGCTAACTTCTAACTCTTGAGTGATTGCTAATTCTTAATCTTGCAAATGTTGAGTCATTTTCATCCCCGATGGGTTACTTTCTTTCTTGGCAAGTTCTTGTTGTAATTCCATATGATTCATGTGTGCCTCATTTAGAGCCTTGTCTTTAGAACAAGTGCCTTGATGGAACATGGAGATGGATCACCAACCATATGCTATTTGTTGTACAACTTCCTTACTTCAATGCTAGCTTGTATATGCCTTGAATGACTAATGATTTTGTATCTTCTTCCTTAGCATCCCTTGAGTGGCACTCCTCGATTCCACCATTGAAATTCCATCTTGAGAGCCGATGACATCGATGAGGCTACAAGACAAGTCCAAGAAGATCACCCATCCATCAAAAGGGAAAGTAACTTGACCAACAAGCAAGACAAACATATGCCGATGAATCAACATGAGGCAAGCATCACTATAATGGAGATTAGTAAGTTAGCAAATTAGTAAGGTTAGCTAGTCATGGTTTTCTCCATCTTAAAGTCTTTTACAAAGTTCTCCTTCTTTTAGTTTTCTTTCCAAAGCAAATCTTGTTTTAAAGTTCTTTTTATTTTCTTTCCATCATGCACAAATCCACAAATTCTTTTACTTCTTTTTCCAATTCATTTTCATTCTTTTAAAGCAAAGAAGAACTTTCGTTTACTTTCTTCAACACTTAACCGTAACGCTTCCATCGCAAGCTCTCCCTGAGAATCGACCCGTATAGCCTATACTACTACGGTGATTCGGAAAGAGTACATTAAGCATTTTGAATACATTGTGGAGTGATCAAAGCACCTAAGGTTGTCTCTAAACCTTCTCTCTTTTGTTGAATATTTGTGCATTTCTATCCACTATTTCTTTCCCTATCAATGAGCAGGGATGACGTTGAGATTCCAGGGGTCTTAACTCAGCCTGGGTCTTCTTCGGCTCAAGAGAGGAGGGATGAGGCACAACAGCCTGGGTCTCCTGTCGTATTGATGCCCAGCTCGAGGGTAGTTGATCCCAGTCCCACTACTGGGGTATTTACTGGCAAGGCCCCAATTGCCGAGGCTTCTCGCGTTGAACTATCATCTTCATCATCTGGAGAAGATGAATGCGATTCAGGCGATGAAGTCGATTTTGGCGATGAACCTGTTCTTCCGGATCCGAGTAAATTCTCACATATCACGGAGGAGGAAATATACGGGTGTGATCTGGTGACGACGTCGTCACTAGCGGCAACTGCTCCTTCTGAAGGTACTCTCTTTGTCTTTTTGACCCAGTTGCCCTTTTTTAACTAGGAAAAAGGTTCTCTGACGTCCTCCCTTTAACTTTATGCTGCAGGGTTGGCTGCGGACAGCGAGGCTGCGACTTCCTCGCATATCGAGGAGATGGTGCAGGAGCTGGTCCAGCAGGGAAGAGTTGAGGCTCCAGTTACCGAGATGCCCCAAGAGAGGGCAACCATTGGAGTGGGGGGGCCTCAACTCTGCAAGGTTCGCCCAAGAATTCGCCATCTTTGAACCCCCAACTTGGTAAGGAAATGTTGATGCTTTGAATATTTTTCCTTTTATCATCATGACTGACGTTCTGGTGTTTTGCAGAGAGTGCTGAGGAAGCTCAGGCAGAGGACTTAGCAGTCAGCATCGACTCAGCAGAGGCAGCCAGCGTTGAGCCTGCAGGTAGTACAATTCAACCCTCGACTGAGGGTTCCGACGAAGCCAGGTTCGCTGCTACTTCAGTCGCCGTGGAGGCTGCTATGACGGCAACCGCCCCGGAAGCGCCGGTGACCATCTCAGCTTCTGTCGCGCCTGTTGTCGACCCTACTCCTGCACAGGATGAGTTGATTCCCATCCCTTGCCCTGTGATAGAAAGGGGATCTGGGAGCACGTCAGCGGAATTCTCCTCGGCCGGAGATATCATGGAAGAACTGACACGTCAAATGGTGCAGCAGTTCTTTGCTTCCATGCGATCGTGTATTGATCTCATCCTCTCTGGGGGCAGTTCTTTCGAATTTGCCTGAATGCTTCTTGAGAATTTGTTCGAAAACATCGGTCATACTAGAGGTCCTTCACAGGCTAGGGCGTGTCTGCTGTTGGTGGAGCAGTTGGGGATTGATCTGAAAGAGCTTAAGTCTTTGGAGGACGCCGGTTCAGTTCACGAGGCCCGGGCAACCTTGACTAGGCTTCTCGCTGCTCAAGAACAGGAGCGGAAGGAGATGGAGGAACAAATAGCCGAAGAGACTCACCATCTCCAACATTTCCAGGCGGACCGTCAAAAGCTGATTGGCGATTCAAGGGAATCTGAACTCGTCATGCAGAGCGCGGAGCAGGTTATCATCAGTGCTCGGGCTACCATAGCCAAAGCAGAAGTCTTGATTGCAATCAATGAGCAGAAGCTTGCCACTACCAGGAAGAAGCTGGAAGGGCTGGAGTCTGCCAAGATGCAGGTTGAAGAAAACCTCTCCACGCACTCCTCCAGGTTGGAATCCCTACGAGCGCAGCTGACTGCGAGGAGATTTTTGTCCGAGGAGGAGCTGCGGGCTCAGGCTCTCATGGAAGCTGAGAAGGCGCGTCAACATGAGATGCATCGTCTCAGAGAACAAATTCGTTCTTTGGCGAACCAGGATTTTTAGCCTTCTCCTTCTTTTACTTTTGTAAAGAAAAGGATACTCTATTCACCAAGAGTGTTTGTATTTACTTTTACCATTTTTGAATAAAAATTTTTTTTTGTTCCACCTTCATTGCCCCGCTGTAGATGAATCCAACCTCTCAATTGCAGTCTTTGGTTGTGCTCTCTGACTGACTGTGAATAACAAACTTAGGTAGAACTAAGTTTTTTTTTTAATGGGACGCGGCCGTTCCAAAGAGAGACGCGGTTCTGAGGAACGCGACCTTGACCTGCCAATGAAGACGCGGTTCAAGTTGACGCGAAAGACGCAGCTTTGAGTGTGACTCACTGGTCGCAGTCCTTAACTTCATCCAGGCGCAGGAATCAGGATGCATCAAAAATGTGGTCTCACGCTCTTTAAAACTGGCGCAGACATATAAGAGGACGTGACGCTGGGTCTTTGACCTGGTGCAAATCCATCATCATCGTGCCATGTCGACGCAGCTCCAAGATACCTGTGAATGTGATAGGCTTTCTCTACTGAAGACTCAAGCCTCAGGACGCAGCTTCCTCTTATTATGCGCTTTCTCCACTGAGATCCCCATAATGGGTCCCTTTTGTTGATGGACGCAGTTTTGAATCACTCCAAGAGACGAGGAGAGTTTTCTTAAAGAGGACGCCGTTTTTTGAAAAAAAAAGGACGCGGGTTCCTGAACGCGGCTCTCATGCCTCGTTTTGGTGCAACTTCCCATACGTTACATGCAGCCTGTCATAAAGATTTTATCGGATCTTTAAACGTCCAATAGTTGTTGACGATTGGGGACTCGCACCATTCGATGTTTCCCGGAGCGACCATCCACGCTCGGCTCTTCATTTGGCCTGGGCGTTTATGCCTTTTAATGCCAAACCGGCGCTGGCTGTTGGAGATCTGCGTCTTTGATGCTTCCCGAAGCGACGCTCCACGCGTCAGCCTTCCATTGGACTTTGACACTCGTGCGGTGATTAAGGCCGACGGTTCTGATTAGTGAACCATTAATTATGGGCATTATGGCTCGCCTATAAATAGGGCTTACCCCCTTCCTTTAGCAGTCCCATACTTGGACTATTCTCTTTTAACAGCGAGTGCTCTGAGAGACTCCATCTTCTCCCTTCAAGGACTTTACCAGGGGCTTGCCTCCATGGACGAAGATGACCCAGAGCTTTCATGCTTCTATTTGGTCTCTTCAAAAGATTACCACTGTCAAGTGATTTCAATAACAGAAAGCGTCTCTTTGAGCACCTTTTATGTCCGCGCTTCGATGCAGAGAGTTCAACTCTTAATAGAGGCCTCTGCGGGTACGCCGTCCCGACTTGCCATGATATTTTAGTCTGACTAAGTTTGAATTTTGATATCTCTTAAAGAGATTCATCATCTGGATTTTCTCCTGAAGTCAGTTGGTGCCTTCCTCTTTTGGAAGTTGCGCTATTGACTTAACTTCTCTGGACGCGAGACACCTGGCCGCAGGCTTTGCATATAGAGCTCGCGTCTTGAGGTTGTCGACTTAGGAGAATCTCAACTCAGACTGGAGGTCTCAAGCCTGAATCTTGCAACTCCTGTTCATCCAACAGGGAGACGGCAATTTTCACGTCTGATTCTCTTTGCGTCTTGCATCTTAGACATGGGTGTGGAACTAGATCGCGTTCAAATTCCGTGTATATCACAGCTTTGATTCGCATCTGTTTCTGCCTCCACAGAAGTTTGGCTCTCTACATGGGCCATTCCTGCGTCTGAAGTCCTCAGCAATAGCTGCGTCTGTCACTTAGTGTTTTCTGTCGAAGTACACTAAGCTTCGGATTTTCTAATTTTGTTGCTTCTTGCAGGTAGGCTTGATCATCCTTTCTCATGTTTGCTGGGCCCCTGGGAGAATATTTCGGCCAGCGAACTTGTTCGATGTTCGTCCACAAGGGAAGAAATCATGGTCCCCGTCGTCCGCAAGGGCAGAAATCATGGTCCCTGACGGGGACTTAACCCTCGCCAAGATCTCTTTGGACGCGATGCACCAGTCATGCTTGCTGGCATGGCATGGTCAGAGTGAGTATGGCGGCGGGGGTAGCGGTGGATATAGTGGTGGGTAGCATCCCCTGTGAGGTCTCAAAACCTCCTCTCTTACCCCAGAGTGACATCGAGGAAAACTCCATGCCTACTGAATGACCTTCTGGTGGAAGAGATGTTCATCAACGAAGGATCATACCCCCACTTCGGATGGTCAGGTGGAATCAGAAGATTCTGCTGCCTTTCGACCTCAAGAAACACCATTGTTCTCGGTCAACCAGAGACTTCTTCGATGTTTACATCATGCATCGTGGTGCAACCAGCTTCTGATCGTTGCCACAATATCCGATCCTACTTTGGCGCCCTTCCAAACATCCTGTACTTGGAATTGTATGCAGCTTTGAGGAGTGAGTGCAACCTCTGAGAGAGAGAGGGACTTCTTTGTACTCCTTAACTGTAACACTCAATCTCATTGTATAAGAGAGCATTTTGTATCACTTTCATATGCCTGGATATAAATAAAAGTGACACTTTTCTTTTTGTCTCTTCTATTGTCTTGAAAGAATCTTTGGCTTGTCAAAACTATGATGATAATTTTAACAAAGTCAAATTTTGTGGTGAAAGATCCTATTTCAGGAACTCCACAATACTGTCAGAGGTGTAATATTAACTTGACAAGGATAAAATGATTTTTGGTGGACCTGCCACTTTATAAAAGAAAGTGACAGGTTGAATAGGTACCCCCAGGGAAGATGAGCTTTTATTAAAGGTTTAAGCTCAACTGGAGAGTTGATGAAAACACTGTTAACGGTGTAATGTTAACCTAACAATGTTTTTTCTTAAGTAGACTTGTTGTTCTGTTGGGGAGAATAACAAGTGAGACTAGACTCGCGGGGAATCTAGGAAAGTCTTTACCGTTAGAGGTGTGATATTAACTTAACGGGTTGAATGTAGTCTTGTCAGAAGTGTAGTACTAACTTGACAAGGATGTGAGCTAGAGGTGTGATATTAACTTAACTCAGAAGCATTTCAGTTTTGTTTGGGAAAACTGAAAGTGTCACTGTCATAGGTGTAATGTTTAACTTGACAATGAGGGTAATGCTAGAGGTGTAATTTTGAACTTGGCATTAGTCATCTCGACTTCAGCGGGGAAGTCCGAGGAAAAGTCATGGCCATAAGTGTATTGTTGAACCTGGCGATGACCTGGATGCTGGAGGTGTAGTATTAAACTTAGCATTGTTTATTTCAGCCTCGATATGGAAGTCTGAAGGAAGGTGACTGTCAGAGGTTTAATATTGAACTTGCAGCAACTTGATTACTGTTAGAAGTGTGATGTTAACTTAAACAGTAATTTGTCAGAGGTGTGGTATTAACTTGATAGAAATTGGTTTGCGATACGAGCAATTTGAGGACCTGTCATTCTATTGATGAGAATTGACAAGTGAATTTGAAGTGCCAGAGGTATAATGTTAACTTGGCAAGTTTGAAAGTTTGTTACTCCATGTAGAGTTGACAAGCAAAATTTGGACTCGATAGGGAGTATTAAAAATTTTCATTACCAGAGGTATAGTGTTAACATAGTAATGATTGTATTTTGTAGACCTACCATTCTGTGGATGAGAATTGGTAAGAGATTTTGGAGGAAAGAGTGGAACTACATCCACTTAGGATTTTTAGCAAACCCTCAGCTATCAACGGATTTGAGGTGCCTTTACCAACTACCGTTTGAGTTGGGCTAGCCATGCTATTCCCCTCAGCATGATGAGTTGTCGAAGACTTATGTTGGGCTTAGAAGCCAACATTTTCCTCTATCCTTAGCCGTTTAATGAAGATGGGAACATTAGAATCCAGGATTTTTAGCAAACCCTCAGCTGTCAACAGATTTGAGGTGCCTTTACCAACTACCGTTTGAGTTGGGCTAGCCATGATATTCCCCTCAGCATGATGAGTTGTCGAAGACTTATGTTGGGCATAGAAGCCAACATTTTCCTCTATCCTTAGCCGTCGGAGGCGTCGGATGTTAATGAAGAAGCTCTTCTTGTTTTGATCAGAGGTGTACTTTTAACTTGATCAGTGGAGGAGTACTATTAAGGATAGTACCTCTTCAGAAATCTACCATTGATCGGCATCATGAGTGTATCGCCATTTGAAGTTATGAGGCGATACGATCCATTTGAGTAGACTGACTCTACTACGAATGGTCCTTCCCATTTGGGTTGGAATTTTCCTTTCGTCTTGTGCATCATCACCATGGGTCTTCTGACGGCTAAGACAAGGTCGTCTTTCTTGAAAGTTCACACTTTAACTTTCTTGTTGAAGGCTCTGGTGATTCGAGCTTGGTAAAGCTCGATTTGTTGTTGGGCCTGCAGATGCTTATCGTCTAAGGCTTCCAATTCTTGGAGTCGCTGTCGATGCTTCTCCTCTGTTGTCATCTCTGCTGTCAAGGCGACGCGTAGAGATGGAATTTGGATTTCCAGTGGAAGCACGGCTTCACACCCATATACTAAAGAAAATGGCGTAGCTTTAGTCGGGGTTCGCACAGTTGTGCGATAGGCCCATAAGCATTCACCTAGCTTGTCGTCCCAGTCACGTTGACTTTTTGAGACGAATTTCTTAAGGAGCTTGCCATGGTCTTGTTGAAAGCTTCTGCGAGACCATTAGCGGCGGGGTAGTATGCCGTTGAGGATACACTCTGGATTCTGAACTTAGCGCAGAATCTCTGGAAAGCCTGGCTGATGAACTGGGGCCCATTGTCGTGGACAATTCGTCGAGGTACCCCAAAACGGTAAATGACGTGATGTTTCACGAACTTGATCACATCAGATGACTTCACCTCCTTCAAAGGAACGACCTCAGCCCATTTGGAGAAGTAATCGGTTATTGCCAAAATAAACCGATGTCCTTTTGATGACGGCGGGCTGATAGGGCCAACTACATCCATCCCCCACATTTCAAATGGCCAGGTAGAGGTTGTAGAGTGAAGGTACCCTGGTGCTTGATGGATGAAATCGCCATGTACTTGGCAGGCGTGACATCTTTTGGCATAAGTGATGGCGTTAGCGATCATCTTAGGCCAATAATATCCCAGCCTTTGGAGTCGGTATGCAAGTTTTGGGCCAGGTTGATGGGCTCCACACATACCGTCATGGGCTTCTTTTAATACTTCATGTGCCTCCTTTGGTGAAAGGCAGCGGAGCAAGATCCCGTTATGCGATCGACGATACAATGTTCGCGTGATCGCATTATAGTAGAATTTGGGGCTTTCCTTCGAATGGCAACCACTTCTTTGGTGTCCTCAGGCAAGATGCCATACAGGACATAATCAATGTAGGGGAATTGCCAGTCTCTAGGCTCTGGACCGATTTACAATTCCAGTGCTTCTTTGTTTTGAGAATCTCCTGTTGGCTCCTGGTAATCCTCGGGAGCAATTCTCGGGCAATACAGGTCGTGGCTGTAGACAAATATCTTCTCCACTGTTCCAGCCGGTAGAGCTAAAGAGGCAGCGAGAGACGCCAGTGCGTCTGCATGCGCATTTTGCTTACGTGGTACATGGTCGATGTAGAAGTTTGTAAACTTCCCAGCCATGTGGATAGTTGCGTGGTAATAGGGTACTAGGTCTTCATGTCTGACTTCGTACTCCCCGCGAACCTGGCTAACGATGAGTTTGGAGTCACCATATGCCTCGAGATTTTTAACACCAATCTCATCGGCGAGTTGCATCCCAATCAAAAGAGCATTGTACTCCGCCACATTGTTGGAACACGGCTCAGTTAATGAGACAGCTCGAGGAATCACATAGTTCTGTGGGGAGACGAGTACTACTCCTACCCCCGCCACTATGTGTCCTTTTGGGCTTGTTCTTGATGCACCATCAAAGAAAAGTTGCCACACTTGTCTTTCGAACGATGTCTGAGTGAGGCAGACTTCGGCGACTTCATCTGGGAGATCCTCGTAGACTTTGGCTGTCCTCGGATCTGGGTGCTCGGCTAGAAATCTGCCTCCGCTTGTCCTTTAATGGCCTTTTGTGGTAAAAAGTGCATCTCATATTGGGATAACAATATGGCCCATTTTGCCAGTCGGCCATTTAGCGAAGAAGGCTTTGTCATGAGTAACCTCAAGGGGTTGACTTTTGATATGACATTTATGGTTTGGCCTACCAGATAGTGTCGCATTTTCTGAATGGCGAACACCAGTGCAAAACATTCCTTCTCGATCGGGTTGTACCGATATTCGGCTCCGATCATTGTTCTACTCAGATAGTAGATCGCTTGCTCTCGTCCTTGATCATCATTCTGAGCTAGTAGAGCTCCCAAAGAATGATCCATTGCTCGGACGTATACCAGGAAAGGTTTTCCGGATATCGGAGCTGCAAGGACTGGTGGTTGTGTGAGGTATTACTTGATTTCCTCAAATGCTTGTTGGCAAGCGTCGTCCCAAATGAACGAAACACCCTTCTTCATTAGTTTAGCGAAGGGTTGGCATCTTCTGGAGAGATTTGAGATAAACCTATGGATGTACGCCAATCGTCCTTGCAATCCCCTGAGTTCCTTGAGATTTCTCGGAGGTTGCATCTCCTGGATAGCGCGAACCTTTTCTGGATCCACATGAATCCCCGTGGAGGTTACAACAAATCCTAAGAATTTGCCACTAGCCACCCCCAGGAAGGACTTGGTGGGGTTCATCTTCAATTGATGAGCCCGCATGATACCAAAGACAGCCTTTAGGTCAGATATGTGGTCACCTTTAGTGCGGCTTTTTACCGCAATGTCATAAACATAACATTCCACTGTTTTACGCATTTGCTGATGGAAAATGGCATTCATGGCCCTTTGATATGTTGCCCCTGCATTCTTCAGTCTGAAGGGCATGACGGTGTAGCAGTAGACCCCTAGTGGTGTTCTGAAGGAGGTGTGCTTTTCGTCATCAGGATACATTTTGATTTTATTATATCCTGAGAATCCGTCCATGAAGGACATTCGTTCGAATCCACATGTATTGTCAATCATGACATCTGTGATTGGCAGTGGGAATTCGTCCTTGGGACAGGCTTCGTTTAGATCACGAAAATCGATGCAGATTCGGATCTTTCCGTTCTTCTTGGCAACGGGGATGATGTTGGCTACCCAGTCGGGATGTTGTTCTTCCCTGATGAAGCCAGAATCTATAAGCTTTCTGACTTCTGATTAAATCGCTTCCATTATCTCTGGGCGGAATCGTCGCTGTTGTTGTTTGACAGGCTTTACGTCCGAATTGATGTTGAGGCGGTGCATAGTCATTTGAGGATCAAGTCCGGGCATGTCTTCGTAATTCCAGGCGAAGACGTCTATATATTCTTGTACAAGAGATATTAGATCCTTTTTCTCCGAAGGTGACAGGCCGTCACTTATGAAGATGGGCTTAGGATTAGCCTCATCCCCCAGATTGATCTGAACAACCTTGTCTTCTGTGGGTGGCTCTCGCTGTTCAAAGCGGGTATCCCAAAGAGTATTTAAATATTTGATCCAAGGATCTGTATCGGATTGGATCATTTCTTCATCTCCGTCTTCCAGGTGGCTTGTTGAAACCATGTCTACTGAAAGTTCTCCGAAGATATTGCCGACACTGACATCTGACTCCCATGATGACGTGCCTTAAGAGTAATCGTGACCTGACGATTCTCGAGAATCAGAGGCTGATGGAGCCGGAGTTGATACATAGCCCAACCCCCTGCGAGTCTGATGATAATAATCAGGTGCTTTTCCTTCCGGCACAAAGGATCAAAGTAGCGTTCTCCTTCCTTTGCCAAAGTTCAACCCGGGCCCGCTTGTTAAGTCATACCCCATGCGTTTCATCATTCTGAGTGCTTTTGGTTCATAATGATCGAACTGAGGGGTTCCTCCTCGCCTTCTGATTCTTCGCGGGGCGTTGGTTCAGACGAGATCCGCCCAAAAAGAATTGGTTTTTGGCTTTTCCGTCTTGCTGGAACCGTGAATATAGATTCTTGCGCATTACCATTATCTTGGTACGTCTCGAAGGACGATTTCACTGGTACATGCAATGATGTCAAAGCACCCATTGCCGACCAGAGATCATCATCTACTTCGGTACTAGTGTCTGACGGTACCGAATCAGAAGCAAACACAGAAAAATACGCCAAATCTAATTCTTCATTAATGTACCAACCGCCTGCATCGTCGGTGGTATTATCAACTTCGAGCTTATTAGTGCTCGTTACAGGTGGATCTAGCTTCCACACGCACTCTTCTTCTTCCAGCTCAGTGTCGGCTTCATTGCCAGAGTCTGGTTCCTCTGGTTGAGGGATTTCATCTGCTTCCACAGAGTCCTGGTACAGGAGGGAATCTGTGAAATAATTCTCGACTCCCTTAAACGGATGCCTTTCGGCAATCAACGTTCGCACCTTTCCACTCTCGTCAATGTATTTCATGACTTGGTGGAGGGTAGAGGGAACGATAGAATTACGATGAATCCAGGGTCGTCCCAACAGCAAATTGTAGGAGGTGTCTATGACATAGCATGTCACTTCCGACCTCAGGTCCCCGATCTGGCATTTGAGTTTGACCTTCCCCATTGGACGGGTACTATTGGCTTTGAACCCATAAATGGTCGTCTGAGTAGGGCTCAAACGATGAGTAGGAATCCCCAAATGTTGCATGACCCGGCGAGGCATGATGCTCAATGCAGATCCGGGATCTACTTGAATGCGGTTCACCTCAGATGATCCAATATACCCTGCGAAGTAAAGGGGTCGATCATGTTTCCCTTTGACTTGCATATCATCTGCCGTGAAGGTGATGCAGGGAATATTTTAGGAGGCGTGGAGGCAATCCTCTACATCTTCCTTCTTTGGTAGCTGGGTCATGAAGACCTCAGCATTAGCCAGAGCTTCTTGTAGAGCTTCTCTGGTTGACTTTGATAGCCTGAGGAGCTCATAAAGGGTAATCCGGGCCGGGATATTGGTCAGTTGAGCCAGGACATCAAAGCGGTAAGGTGCTGTGGATCCTTCCGCTACGTCTTTTGAAAGAACTCGAGAAAATCGAAGTTCTTTCTGTTTCTCCCCGGGTTGCTTCGTGGAGGGCTTGGCTGGCTCTGCAGCGGGTCTTGGAGGAGTTACCGCCATTTCGCCATACTTTTTCAAATATGGCTGCCCCGAACGGGTTTCTGCCACCAGCCGACTGGGTTCTGCGGCCAGAACTATTGTCTCCTCTTCTGAGTCGGTTAGCGAGGGAATATCAGTTTCCGCTTCTCGAGAAGAGGCACACACCATGTTGCAAGATGAAGCCTTTGCTTTGCCTTTGGACTTCCTGCTGGTTACAGTAGTCCATTGCTGGCCATCAATAAGGTCGGGATGAACCCACATGACTTCTCCCCGAGGTGTGGGAACAGGTACTAGGCCCTTTTCTTACTGCTGGTGAGGGTCTGTGTTGACCATTCTCAGCTCTCCTCTTGGGATAGGGACTACTCCAGAGGGTGTTGGGGGTTGTCTCCCAAACTGGAAAAACGACGTCATGTTAGCCGCCACCTTCTTCTGCTCTGGACGGAGTTTTAATACCTCCGTGTCAATCAGAGCCTGAAGGATGTCCTTGAAGACATAACAGCTCTTGGTGTGGTGTCCCAACATCCTATGATACATGCAGTAGCTGGGATTATCGGTTTTACCGACTTTCTCGGGACGCCTAGCTTCAGGAAGCTTCAGTCGATTGCTCTTGTTAAGTAATTTGAAGAGCGAGTCGACATGTTCATCCTTGAAGGAATACTGCTTGTTGGCCCGTGGTTAGCTTGAAGAGCCACTTCCCTTGACTGGTTGAGGTTTGACAGGGGATTTGGTCTCTGCTGCCAAGTTATCCTTCCTTTTTGTTTGGATGGATGTGTCTGGCGCACGACTCGTTGACCTCTCCGGCCTGGGCTTACCTTCTTCCGCTCTGACGCGGGCGACAATCTCTTTAGCCTGTTCACCTTGTTGGACTAATTGCTTCCAGGTGCGGCTTTCAGCAACTCCTATTTGAGCAAGGAGTGAGGTTTGGAGATTGTGGCGGCATGTTTCCACCAGGGTAACCTAGGTCATACCGCTCGGACATCGGAGTGCCGCGTTCCGAAATCTTTCCACGAAAGATTTGACAGACTCTCCCTTTTGCTGTTTAGTAGCCAAAAGGGTGGGCATTGTAACCTCCGAGTCATCTTCGAAGAAGCGCGTTAAGAAAAGCTTCTCCAAATCACCCCAGTTTTTGATGGAACCTTCTGGGAGCTTCATGAACCATTCAAAGGCGAGCCCTTTCAGGGTGCCAATGAATAAGCGTGCCAAGATAGCATCATTATTTACTACATTCCCTGTTTGGGATTTAAAGTAGTAGATATGTTGGTTGGGTGACCCCTTCCCATCGAATGCTTGGAGGGTTGGAGCCTTGAACTTGGAAGGGTACGGAACCAGGTCCTATTCGGTCGGATAAGGTCGGACCACTCCAGCTTCTTGGAGGCCTTTACGATTGGTAAGAGCCTCTAGGCGTCGCTCCAATCGACTCATTCTCTTAGAATGAACCTTCTCATAGTCTTGGTCGTCTTTTCCTCGTGATGAGGATTTGGACGAACTAGAAATAGATTGCTAGTTCTTCTCGGAATGTTTGGAAGATGAGCTTTCTCCCTCTTTTCGTTTGCCCTTAGACTTTTTAGGGGGAGATTTCCTCCTGTCTTCGAGCAACTGTGCGAGCATCTGCTTGAGAGAGTCGATAGATTCCTGTTGAGCAAGAATCATATCGAGTTGTTCCTTCTGGACCTGGGCCTGCTGCTCCAAGCGCTTAGCGGTCTTCTCAGGAGTGCTCGTCATGTATGTGAAGGCCTCTTTCTCCATAGAAGAGTTTGAAGCCTGCGACTCTGCAATGGCAGAGTGCGAGTCATTAATCTCAATGCCCCGGGCTAGGGCATTGTAGTTTATCGGGAGAATGGCCCCGGTCCAGGTGCGAGTGTGTCGGTACACTCCTTCCGGTTCAGAGTCAGACTCGTCGGAGCTGACTACAGGCTGTTTTCCCCTGCTCCTGCTCGTCATATTTGCAGTGAACTCTGGATACTCAGTGTCAGAGAAGATCCTCCGCCTGTGAGAGCGTCTTCTTTTGGCCGATGGGGGAATCAGGGTCAGCTATCTAACTAAAGACTGCTGGTTCACGCCTGAACCGCAACGGCACTCAGAGAGCATAGAGATGAGCCGTTGGCAGCAACATGATGAAGTGATTTGATTAGCACTTCTTTTCTTCGTCAAGTAATCCCTTAGATCCATGGGAAGAGGATCGAAGAGATTAGCCTCGCAACTTCGAGGGCGGGAGGCATCCTTGCGCTGTACAGCTTGGACGCAGGATTCAGAGACGCGGTTCTCGCGTCGCAACTTTAGGACGCGTGTCTGACGTCTCTGCTGAGAAGAGATGTGGCTGTCGCGTTGCTGCTTGGTGCATCGGAGCAGGAACGCTTGAGAGAGAGTGGGCTGCTGGGCTCTACGCCTAAGGGCGCGTGCCTCTTGTACTTGACGAGGCACGCAAGCTTCGCCTTGTCGTCTGGTGAGTAGGGCTTCAGAGGAACTAATTTGGGGAGTCTCGCGTTTGGGCCGCCAAACGCGGACTTCGCGTGCTGGATGCGGCGCGCCAAGACGCCAGTTTGAACCTTGCGTCCTGCCTCAGTTGGACGATCAGAAGTTCCAACTTGTAGCTGACGCGCACGCCTCCTCTGTCGGCGCTCAGCGTTTCGGTTGCGTCGTGGAGGTGGAGAGAAACCAACGACGACCTGGTGCTGAGGGAGAGGGTGAACTGACTGGACACCAGAGGGCTTGACCACGCGGGTCTCCTGAGAGACGTTGGCGCATGTATCTCGTATGGCGCGGTTGGCCGCGACATCCTTTACAGCAGCTGCGCCTGAGGCCACGCGGGTCTCAGAGCGGGTTTCGGGGTAAGTCCCTGTAGAGACCCTGAGGCAGACGCGGGTCTTTGGGCTTTTGGAGCCGGCAGAGAGAAACTCTTCATACTTTGCCTGGTCGAACTCGACGACAAGCGATTCGACCATCTTACCCTTATAGAGGACGTCACCTTGCGCCATGATTTGCTCATCAGTAACAAATGAGGTCCCCAGCAGAGTCGCCATCTCTTGTACGCGTCGGAAAAGGAGGATTCGATTGCAAAATTCTTTTGATTGGATAGAAGATTACAACAGATTAGTATTCCGATTATAAGGGAGGGAGGATGTTGAGTCTTGAATCCTCCCTTTGTTTAAGGCTGGGTTCTTCAAGTGGCGGTGGAGAGTGAATCTTGTTCTCCGTTGACCGGGTGAACATTGAGATCTTCCGGGGCTCTTCTCTTCGGGTGGTTGACGGAGTAACACAGCTCTGTCGACCAAAACTCTCAAAGAGATTGTCGGCAAAGTCTAACTTGAGCACAGCAAGCTAGCTGAAGAGTTGGACTCTCTTTCTCCGTCTTTCCTCTCTAATCGAGACCCCTTCTCAATAGCAAGCAAGGCTATTTATAGAGGTATCAGGGGTGAACGTGCCCCCTAAAAATACTCCACAATGGGGGTTAACCTCCCCGCTATGTGGGCGGTGACAGGCCCCATAACCAGGGCAGTTGCAACCGAGGCGCGGGTTTCGACCCTTGCGCCTTGATGCTGAGACGCGGGTGTCGAGCCTCGCACATTTGCTGAGACGCGGGTGTCGAGCCTCGCGCATTTGCTGAGATGCGGCTGTCGAGCCTCGCGCAGATGTTGAGACGCGGGTTTGAACCCTCGCGCCTTGGTGCTGAGACGCGGGTTTGAACCCTCGCGCCTTGGTGCTGAGACGCGGCCAAAATTAGCTTTGCGTCTAGAACTTGGAATTCTTCTTTTCAATGGCTTGTCTTTTAGTGATTTTTAGACAGCCTACAGTGGTCTTTGGTACCCACACTCTTTTGGGTCCATGGAGGTTAGTACCTTTCCTAACCCAAACAAATTTAGTTGCTAAATTTACATCATGTATACGATCGTAACAAAATTTAGCAAGGTGGCCCTTACGTCCACAATGTGTACAAGTGTACACATGAGCATACATGTGATGGGTGTGACCGTGAAGAGCATGTGTATGTCGTGGATGGTGTGCATGCAAAGATGGAACTTGTTTCTTTCGAACCAAAGATTCCAAGCGTGTATGGTTCAAAGCACATTGGCTCATAGTGGAGCCCAAACAATCCACACTCTTCCTAAGCATACAAATATCATTTTCAATTTTGGAAGAAGAGGTGCATGCAATAGGTGAGCTACATGGTAAAGCTACACTAGCATGGCAAACATGTGAATCTATATCAATTTTCAAAGATTCATTTTTCTTTAAACAAACTTCTAAATCCTATGAAATTGAAGCAATTTTTATTTTCAAAGAATCATTCTCTTTTACAACAAAATCAAGTTTTGAAGTTATAGCTTTATTTTTCTTTAAAACTTCATTACAATCATTTTTATTTTTCAAAAACTCATTTTCCTTTAGGACAAGGTCTAGTTTAGATTTCATTGAATCCCTTTCATTAGAAATCTCTACTTTATCTTGCAAAACCAAATCTAGTTTTGAACATAAATCCTTATTTTCTTCTTTTAGTTCAAAACTCTTCTTTTTCAAAAGATTATACTTTTCTAACAATTTTTCACACACAATAGAAAGTTCTTCATTTAAAGCATTTGCATCAACATACTCATTACTAGAAGAACTAGCATCATCACAATCTAATTGAGATTCTGAATATACCTCAAGGGAGTCATCCCCTTGGACCATGTAGCATGCATCGTCAGATTCTCCACTAGATTCATCCTCCACAATAGTTGGCGTTTGAAGCTTGGAGGTGGTTAAAGTATTCCACACTACAAAGGCGGAATCACAGTTAGAAACAAGTATAAGATATTCTTTATTAAGCGTGCTTCTAAGTGCCTCAAGGGCTTGTGCATTGGCCTCTATATGCTTGCTATTATTAGAGTAGGATTTCTTGGTAATAGCAAGGTAAACATGCAAGCCTAGGGTTTTCAAATACATGGACATCCTAAATTTTCACATGTCAATGTTGGAGACATCAAACATGGGAGGAGACAAGCAATCCATGGGTGAGTGTAAACAATATATGTGTGCAAAAACAAATGATAGATTAGCTAACCAAGATCACACTCCTAGGTGGTTAAACCAAATATCAGGAGTGTAGGCTCTGATACCAATTGAAAGTACACCTAGAGGGGTGAATAGGTGTACCGCTAATCTAATGAACTAAATGCGAAAACTAAAACTTAATTGCTACAACACTTAATGCAACCAACGAGTGTAGCCGAATTCCCGGTGAAGGGCTCTGGACTAACTCCTCTTGATTCCTCTGAATAAGAGTTGAGGCGCTATATGAAGCTCTCGTGGTTAAGTACAAGTGAGGCACACACAAACATTCCAAGCATATAATAATGATATGACAATATGAAAGATGCAAGGCACAAATAAAGAGAGAGAGTTTAGAGTCAATGGATCAAACACAAACAACGAGATTTGTTTCGAGGTTCGAGCACTGTGCTCTACGTCCCCGCCTTCACCGAGAAGGATTTCGAAGCCACTAACTTGTCCATCTAGGACTCCCACACAGGGAACCTCCACCGAGGATTTTGGGGTAAATACAATCGGGAGTACCGAACTCCTCTCTCAACCAATACAACCTCCACCGAGGCAACACAAACACTACCTCACTCAAGAGGGGTAGGCCCTTAGCCAAACAACCACAATCCACCTCTTCACCAAGAGGGATACAAATCCAAACTCCAACTCCACCTCTCACTAGAGGGAGTAATACACAATCTCAACCTCTCACTAGAGGGAGCCAACCACCGCTCCAAATCAACCTCTACCCAAGAGGGATATCAACAAAGAAGGAGGGTTACAACAAGGTGGTCTATCTCAACCACAAACAATCTTTTCCCACAAATAAAAGATCCTATAGATAGGATAGGAAATATAGCTCAAGTGTGAAAAAACAAAGAGTTTGAAAATCAAAAACTCAAAGAAAAACTCTTGGGAAAACTTCTAGAATAGATAGAAAATATAGATCAAAAACAATCCCAAAAGACTTTCCTTTTTCTTGATTTTTCAAACCCTTTTTAAAACAAATAAAGATGAGAACTTTGAGCCAAAAACTCTTTTGAAACTTGAAAATAAACACTAGGAATTCTGAAAAATTTTTTCTTAAAAATTCTTAACCAAAACCCTTTACAAATGGGGTATATAAAGGCCCCAAGAAAAACTAGCCGTTGGGGCTGATTTTCAGCCTTGGCGGCTGGCGGTCGACCGGCCCAGTCGACCGCCAACGGTCAAAAATTTGACCGTTGGAGCTCTCCGGTCGATCGCCCGGCCGACCGTCCCAATCCAGAGAGCAAATGCTCTCTGGCCGGTCGACCGCCCAAGCCTTACGGTCGACCGATCGGTCGACCGCCCCCACCCGAGAGTGGGGTACTTGTAGTCGGTCGACCGCTCGGTCGACCGGCCCAAGTGGCTGGCTAGCGTGCACGTTTTGTGCACGTCGGTCGATCGGTCCGGTCGACCGACTCTGGGTCCGATCGACCGTCCCGGTCGACTGCCAGAGCCTGGCAGAAGGCTGTAAGGGACAGAAAAACTTGGTTTAAAATATTCTTAAAAAAATCCCATAAATTCCTTAAAAATCCACAAAAATAGTTTTAGCATAATTCGTTGATATATAAACTTGTGTGAAAAATTTCAACACAAATTTCAAACTTTTTGAACCATTTTTGTAACTTACAAATTTTGCCGAAAATCAAAAACCGTATTTTTCCAAACTTGGATATTTGAATTGAAAATACGCTTTGTCCAAAACTCATCCAAATACAAAAACATGAAACTTAAACACTTTGAAGCATGTTGCTGGACATAAGTCCAATATACATGAAATATATATATATCCATGTTTTTGACTATAAATCCAAAAATATGTTTTGTTAAAACACAAAACCTATAACACATGAATAGGCATATCAAAATAAGTTTGTTTAAGATATGAAGCATACATGTATATAGAATGAATCTAATATACATAAAACTAAGTAAACTTATTTTGAATCTATCTATTCAAGAAAACCAAGATCGGTTAAACCAAAAACCGAAAACCAATAAACATAAAAATTTAAACAAGTGTGTGTGTTGTGAACTTGAGCATATCATACTATCTAGTCTTTACAAATGGATCTAAAAACATAGAACTAAACTATGTACCGAAGTCTTCTTGACGAACTCCGTCTTCAAGCCGACTGATCCAAACCGTGATTCACCGAGCTTGACTCCACCAAGTGCTATATATGATCTAGATGCTCGGGCTCTTGAATCACCATGTAAGAAGCTCTAAAACACCTTTGTTGAAGCTAATCACCTACTAATATTTTGATTAAGAATCTGAAACTAAACATCACAAGATTATTAGTAAACATAACTACATGAGTTTCATCATCAAAACTAGAGTGGAAGGCCTCTGGGCCAATAGTAACATGTCTTTATTTTACTCAACATGTTTGTTTATCAAAGTATAATATTGAACCTATTTTTGTAGATTTTTCGTGAATTTATGGGATTTTATTTAAGATAAAAAGTCAAGTTTTAAATCCCTAAAAAGACCTGTCTTGGCTTCTGCCGGTCGATCGGACCGGTCGACCGAGCTAGGAGTCGCTCGACCGAGTCAGACGACCGACGTTCACAGACGTGCACGCCAGTCTGGCTGGAGGGCCGGTCGACCACCAGAGAGCTTCTGCTCTCTGGAAAGCTCCGGTCGACCGGGCCGGCCGACCGGCGGAGAGCTCTGCTCTTTGTTCCTGGCCGCGGTCGACCGGGAAGGTTGACCGAGGCTCCAACGGTCAGAAATTTGACCGTTGGCGTTCGATCGGGCCGGTCGACCGACAGCCGTCAGGGCTGCTGATTTGGCCCCAACGGCTTATTTTTGATGGCCTATTTAAAGGGGCTATCATGGGCTGTTTTGAACAAGATTTTAGGAGAGTTTTAAAGATAGTTTTTCCTACTCTATTAAGAGGTTTTCTCCACTTGTTTGAGAGCAAATATTTTCAATTAAAAAGGAAAGTTTATCAAGAGTATTTTTCAAAGTGATTCTTGTGTTTTCCTCCACCAATTCAATCCTAGTTTTCTCACACACATACTTGAGCTATCCATTGCTATATCTACCTATAGGGATCTTTGTTGTGAGAGAATTTTAGGTGATCAAAGTGTTGTGATCACCAAAGTTCTGCTTTGTACTTTGAGGAGGCGGACTTGCGGGTTCGCGGTGTTTTGAGTTCGTGTGTGAACTCTTTGTAGAGGTGCGGCCTCGGGGAGCTAGTGGGCTTGCGGTGTATTCTTGCGGGAACGATAAAGGGACTAGAGAGTCCAAGGAGTTCAAGTGTGAACTCGCCTTGTAGGTATTACGGCACCGAGTGATCCAGTGGGATCGGTTTATAGTGGAAATCCTTCATAGTGTTGAAGGCGGGGACGTAGAGCAAGTGTACTCGAACCTCGAAACAAATCTCCTGTGTTTGTGATTGCTCTCTCTATCTCTTACTTGTTTATGTCTTGCATGCTTATATTGCTTTCATCTTTATATGCTTGATATATATTTGTGCTCATATTGTTATATGCTTGGGGATTATTTGCTAACACTTGTATTCAACCAAGAGAGCCAACGCGGCACCTCAACTCTTATTTAGAGGAATCTTGAGGAGTTAGTCCAGAGCCCTTCACGGGGAATCCGGCTACACTCTTGTGTTATACTTGGTGTTTAGTTTAAGTAGTTTTAGTTTGCATTAAATAAGTTTTAATTCCACATTACTTGATTATTAGATTAGCTAGTCACCTATTCACCCCCCTCTAGGTGATTACACTAGATTCACTTGGATGCTCATCATAACCAAAAGAGGAAAAGTAGAAAGAAGAAGAAGAAAACAAAAGTAAAGAAGAACATAAAAAAAGTTACCTTTTATTGCTTATAGAAACAATGGAAGAAAGGAGGAGGGTACATCAATGTCACTCTCAACATAAGCCTCTCTCTTTTACTTACATGAATCTCAGTCTAATCTATGCTTACAAAGAAATAAAAATTACAAAAAAAAAGAAAATAAAAACTTACACTAAAAACAATGAAAAACTGGCCTAAAATCTTGGTTGTCTCTTTTTTTCCTTTGAGATTGCAGGTATTTATAGGAGAAATATAGAGGGTAGAGGAGTATGAAGATAAGGGAAGCTGGCTATTTCTGAATTTGAATCCTCCCCTTATCTCTAAATTTGATTTGATGTGGATATTCAGTTCTAATCTGCAGCTTATTGGCATATTGATTGCTAAATATAACTTATCAAATTATATAATTAGAAATAATGATCAACTAAAGAGTTGTAGCCCTTTATGTCCACTTTCTGGATCATCTTGAATCATTAGATTTGAGTTCTGGTTGCGAAAGTTATGATTCAAATACTAAAATGTATCCAGCCTGAATCTTAGTCAAAATTACTTCATCTCATCCGTTGATCTTCTCTCTATCCATTTGTCCCTTTGGATTTGAACTCTGTATTTGATGTTATCCTCGGTTGATCTTTAGCTTTAACTACTTGATTTATCAAAAACTAAATTTAACCAACTGGATTTGGGATCATCCTCCTCTAACCAAATAGATCTAGTTAAATCTGAATTTAACTAATATTTATTTGATTTTTTCCTCTTTCTCCCCATGATTATCTTCTGCAAAATAGATATTTAAGTCAAGAAATTTAGCATATTATTACATGATAAATGTGGATATGTAATAAAGAATAATATAATAAATGTGTGCAATCAGCTTTCGTATTAGCCTCAAGGTATTTGTCATATACAAAATAAGAATCTTTAATGGTCCCAAAATAAATATGAATACCTAGGGCCTTAAGATACATAGACATCTTAACTTTTCAAGTTTGGATGTTAAGAATGTCAAACATGGGAGGTGTCATGAAATAGATGTGTGTGTGTACAAAGATTGTGATTAGTTAAAATAGAATCTTTAACTCTAGGTAGTTAGACCCAAATCATGAGCACCAAGCTCTGATATGATTTTTTGGTCACCTAGAGGGGGTGAATAGGTGATTAACTAATATAATACAAAACTAATGCAGAATTAAAACTATTATGCAAACTAAAACTACACATAACGTATAACTAAAGAGTGTAGTTAAATTTCCAGTGAATCGCGCTGAACTATCTCCTCAAGATTCCTCTAAATTAAGATTTGAGGTGCCACTATGACTCTCTTGGTTGAATATAAGTGTGAGCACAAAATAACCCAAGCATATATATATATATATATATATATATATATATATATATATATATATATATATATATATATATATATATATATATATATATATATATATATATATATATATATATATATATATATATATATATATATCAATTTAGCCCAAGATATATCAAGCATATAAAGATGAAAAATAAAAGAATGCAAGATATATAAACACAAGTGAGAGAAAGAAAAGCAATCGCAAACACGGGAGATTTGTTTCGAGGTTCGAGCACACTTGCTCCACGTCCCCGCCTTCAACACTATAAAGTATTTCCACTAAAAATGATCATGCATGATCACTTGGTGCCACAACACACACAACGAGCTCACTCAAGAACTCTTGAGCTCGCAAATTCCTTACTTGTTCTCGGAAGGTCAACACACGCGAACCCGCAAGCTCGCTGAGGCTGCAACCTTTACAACTCTCAAAGTACAAGGTGGAACACTTGTGATCATTTCTCTTGATCACAAAAATAACTCTCACAACAAGTATCCTAGAGGATGAATATAGCAATGGAGAGCTCAAGCTTGTGTGAGAAAACTAGATAGATTGAGTGGTGAAAAACTCAAAAAAATTCCTTTGTAAACTCAAGAAAAAATACTTTTTAAAAACTCTCCTTTTGATATGAAAGTTTTAGCCCAAGAACATGTGGAGAAAAACTCTAAGAGAGAGAGAAAAAACTGGCTTTAAAACTTCTTCAAAATCTTATGTAAAACTGGCTAAAATAGCCCCATTTTATAGAGTTACAAAAACTAGCCATTGGGGCTAATACCCAGGCCAGATGACATGTCGGTCGACGGCCGATCGACCAGCGAACGGTCGTATTTCAGACCGTCGGGGTTACTGGTCGACCGCCCGATCAACCGCACCCAAGTCATTGACCTATCGGTCGGCCGCTTGGTCGACCGTGGCTAAAACCAGAGAGCAATGCTCTTTGGTCGGTCGATCGCTCGATCGACCGGGGCCAAATCTAGAGAGCAGCCTCTCTGGATCGGTCGACCGCAGGTCGACCAGCCTTAAGCCAATGGCTTGTGCACCTTTTTTGCACATCGTTCGACCGCTCGGTCGACCGAGTCCTGATTCGGTCAACCGGTCAGTTGACCGCCAGAAGCCCAAAATCAGGATTTATAGGAATTGAAACTTGAACTTTTAAAACCCTAAAAATCTTATTAAATCATATAAAATTCACAAAAATAAAATCTTATCAATATTTTGAAGTACAAATATATGTGATAAAAAATTCAACACATATTACAAACAATATGAACTATTTTTGCAATATAGAAGTTAAAGCTTAAAACCAAAATCGTATTTTTCAAAAATAGACTTTTAAATGGAAAACTATTTTTCCAAAACTTGTTCAATTACAAAAACAAGAAATTTAAATATTTTGAAGCATAGTGCGTATGGATATGATCCAATACACATAATAGATGAAATATACTTGTTTTTGACAATAAGCTCAAAATAAGTTTTAATAAATATAAAACTTAAACACATGATATAAACTCATCAAAATAAGTTTTCCTAAACATTTGAACCATCAATGTATTTGGATAGAATCCAATACACATGTAAACTTGTTTTGATGAAATCTATTCATAAAACCAAAGATGTATTCTTGAAAACCAAAATCAAAACTATATTTTTTAAAAACTAAAACTGTTACACTTGAAATGTTTTCTCTGTGTATATATAAGCTTGAGCAATCCACAACTAATCTATCCCTTACATTTTATCTTAAAATAAAATCTTAAAACGTACAAATACTTGACTCAAGTCATGAAAATCTTCTTCTCCATCTTGACTTGATCCAAACTTGATCCATGAGCTAGACTCCTCTTTGAGTACTTGATGTGATCTTGAAGTGCGAGCTCTTGAATCAACACGTGCTAGCTTCAAAACTTGACTTCGAATCTTTTGTTGAAGCTAAACACTGACTAAGATTTTGATTGAATATCTAAAACTTAATAAATATAAGATCATTAGTACTATAATTACATGAGTTAATCATCATCAAAACTAGAGTGATGGGCCTTTGGGCCAACACAAAAGTCATCGATCTTCACCTTATAACAAATCTAAACTTTCTTTTTGTTTTCTTCATCTTGATGCCTCCGCCGAACTCCATCAACTTTACATCTTCTTCTTCTTCTTCATCTGGAGCACTCGATTCTTGAACGAACACCATCAGCTCTAATACCATTTGTTGTGACAAAATTGATATGCTCGATACTAATTGTTGCATGCAGAACCCGAGATACCATACTTACTATGATACCAATAGTTGGGAGATATGAGATCCCCACCGATGACCTCAAGCACGACATAAGATCAATTACCTCGAGCACACAATATGAATATTAAAAGATATAAGAAGAAGAACATATAATTTAACGTGGTTCGGTTCAAACTTGGCCTACGTCCACGGGGAGAGAACTTGAGAGAGCTTTATTAATAAACTTTATACAAAGAGATCTAACCTTCCGCTTGATGACACAAGAGTATTCACCTTTCCCTTGAATCTACGCCTAGATTATAAGAGTATACCTTCTCTCTATGCATGCTCATCTCTTTCTTGACTTTTAGGGCCTTACATTGTTGTTCAGCATAACTTTCTTCTGCTCCTCAACTCTAATTTACAATGCTGAGTTACCACCTTTTTTTATAGAATTTTACATACAAATCTTATTTGGATTATGAGATGATCTTGATCATTGGATGCTTGAAGAATCTTGATCATTCTTATTAGGAGTTTATCTCCTTGATTTAAAAAGATTCTAAACACTTTAACCTTTAGAAACAAATCTTCATTGAATAAGAATTGAATCTTATTCATATTCCTCCTGAAAAGAAAACTCAAAATCGCCTGAAATGGAAACTGCTTCACCTTGATTTGCTTCTTCTACTTCAAGTCATCGTCTTCTCCAACTCAATTGGATTTTCTTAGACAACCATCTCTACTTGAAAAACAAGACTTAACATGGTGCACCCAGTACCATTTGAATTGAACATAGAAACTCCCCAGCCATCGTCAGAACTGTTTACCAACTTCTTTTCAACTTGTGTCACGGGTTCGAACGCCCAAGAGAGACATGTTGATTATCAAAAACTTCTTTTCTACTTGTTAGTAATCTATATTTTATGGACAGTTGAGGATTTCTTCGTCAATTTTCACTCTATTAGTTGAACATCCACAATTAAATTGATGGACCCACAGCCTCTATTCAGTTTTCTTCACTTCTTGTCCGCTATCTATTTTTGTTATTTCTGTTGTTTTTATCAAGTCACATTCTCTAGAGATACTTTGTGTATTCTATTTCTGGAATGCAGACAAGGATATGCAATCCAAAAGAACAAAAAACTGATCAAATCAATAGTCTATACAGCACTGTTTCCTAATTTCTTTTTTGGCTAATTAAGGGACCCAGTGTCCGCACAACACGCGTTTCGAGCGAATCTCTTAACGAACTCAGGTGTTACTGAGCCACACGCAGGAAACTGCATTTGCTTTCTAATTGATAGATGAAAAGATAGAAAAAGAAAAGTAGTCACGTTTTCATAAACCCTCGTGTTATTTATCTACTGGGAAATATGAATCGCACACGGTTCTTCATCTAATATTGGTTTGACTGCTACAACTCAAGCGGAAGTCAAAATCTAGCAAAAGTACCATATTATCAGGTCATCATTTTTTTTTTTTTTCATTCTTCTTCTTCTTCTTCTTCTTTATTTTTATTTTCTTATATTTTTAACTCTAAACAAGGAAAGTTCCTATTGACTATTTTCCTCTCAATCTTATCTTGAATTGCCAAAGTGGGCCTCAAACTCAGTGGACAACGAGCATTTCTTCTAATTGATATCCGTTGGGTTGTGGGCTATCTCTTTCAACAACCTTTTCATAAAATTTTTATTTTTGAAAAAAATTAAAAAAAGAAAAAGAAAAACTAAATATTCTTTCTAGCACTTGCTAAGGATTGGGACTGAGTGACATCTAAAAAGATGATCGGCCATTGGCCAGAAACACGACGGGGAGAACGTTGGTGTCAGAATGAGACCTAACTTGCGTATGGAGACTGGCCAACTGCTGCTATTCTTGCTGCTTTGCTCTCCTCGTCTACTGCGTGCTTTCTCTCTCTCTGTTTGGAATCCATGTTTTCAATGTTCCAACACTCGAAAAGTCTGGAGTGAGTTCTAACAAAGATTGGGCACGTACCATGTACAGTAATCTAAGTTGGCTAGAGTTGAGACTCTATTGACAGATTTTATGCTGGATTATTAGTCAATAAATTTGTCTTACCAATAATCGATTAGTTTTTCATGAAACAATCAATACAGATACAACAGGATAGATTTATCAACTGCATGCAAGTGAAGGCAAATGAAAACCTAGATCTGTTATTAGACAAACTAGGATGCAATAATAATATATGATAACAAATAGCAGCGGAAACGTTAGATCTTACTACAGCCTGTTAGAATCTCTGCACTCTCGTGATGTGATCTTATCGTTGTTCTTCTATCTCACAATCATGGCTGGAACGTTTCAAAACATGGTCATTCAGTATTATTTCCCCCCCACATCCAATGTATTCCTCGGTTGACAAAAAAGATGAAAAAGACTGAAGATCTTTACCTAATCTTCTCCTAAGAGAGATCACACAACAGCTCCCTTTCTCTCTTTCTTTTGCTCGTTCCAATTTCTCATGGAGAATCAATTACAAGCAATTGCATGTGATAGCATAAGGGCTGTTGCTCTGCGTGTTTGGTTGCAAAGAAGTGGGCTGAAGTAAGGAAATTGGGAAGTATTGTTGCGCACGCTGGGCAACAACCTATGAAAAATCCACCAACTAGAGACAGATGCAACGGAGAAGTACCCAACACGCACAAAAATAAGGAACAATAGAGAAAACAAGCCAACACAATATTTAACGAGATTCGGCAATTTGCCTAAGTCCTCGGGGCAAAGGAGAGAGAGATTTTATTGATTCAACAATCAATACAAACCAATACAAGAGGGATCCTTTCGGGTTACTTCAGGGATGCAATACATGAGGGCTCTATCCCTTATTTATAACCACAGAGTCCTAAAGGATTAGGAAATCCCAATTGGATTCGACCCCAAACAGGAAAGGAGTCCAAATCCTAAAAGTAAAGCCAAAAAGCGTCTGTCAGTCGATCGGCCGGTCGACAGACCTGGTCGACCAGACCCAATAGAGAGCAGACATCTTTCAGTCGGTCGACCGAGCGGTCGATCGATATACGTCTGTGCACGTCGTGCACACTGGTCGACAGCCCTGTCGACCAGTCCCTCCTTTGGTCGACCGGGCGATCAACCGAGGTTTGTCTTGACATGCTCTTTGCCTGCTGCATGCGTCGTTCTTACTCTCTTTGACTTCCGATTTTTTGTGCTATCATTCGATGTCTCCTCTATCTCCTCTCTCCCTATAGTTCTTCACCTCGGTGAAGATTTTTCAAATCTGAGCCGAACATCTGGCGAAATTGACACACGATCTCGGCGAAATTGACACACGATCTCAGCTTGAGCCAACAGACGAAATCAGTTCCTTCAAACGAATCGCCAGTACACGTACAATTGATTTTCACTAATCTCACCAGATCCAACTTGAGTTTGACGTCGCCACCTGCAACCTCACCAAACTCCAATATCAATTGTAAGCTTCCAACTTCAGCTCATCTATCAACTGGAATGCACCACACATGCGTTCTCACCACTTCACTTGAAGAGAAATACCATACGAGCCGATCACCAAACGTGTCTCCCACTCAGCAGCTACATAGAACTCTATTCCAAATTTGACCTCAAGAAGAACTCATCATGAGCCAACACTGACTCTCAACTGACTGTCTCTCTCCAGTCCATATGTCTTCAATGACGGTCTAACCAAATCTGAGTAGAGCACTCCAAACATCATCATCGGCTTCAACGAACTGGATGCATACCCCCTTATGCAAGCTTAACTATCTTCTCACCAGAAGATCATCCGTTCATCAAGATCACAACACTTCACCTCTACGTGAAGTCCCAATCAGCCACAACACTTCACCTCTACGTAAAGTCCAACTCTTCACCTCTACATGAAGTTTCAATCAGCTTCTCGAGAGCCCAAATAGCTTCATGCGGGTTGCATCACCAAATGGTTGTACCTTTACGGCTGCCTATGTACCTTACCCAAGCGATCAAGCCAACCGTAGTTCATTTAAACGAGCTCCACCGAGCTCAAGCACCTGTAACTGAATCTGCAGCAGCGAACCCAACTGGCTGAGTCATATGAACCTCCTTCCTACCGTCATGGAGAACAACGACCTTTAACTTGAGCTTATCGCGATCACAAGCTTGAGATTCATGCTTTTTCACCCACCTTCGTGGTTTTACCTTGGTTCCAATTGCCGCAAATAATTCGACATTCTTATCAATGTCTTCAACCTATTTAGCATCAAAACTGGCTACATGATCTCCACCCGGTGTCACACCCGGTGAAGTCTTCACTGATACCGAACCAACTAGAGATGGTGGAGTAGCATAAACCTCTACCCGCCGCGATACTTCCTTGGTCTTCGTCCTCTCCACCTGCTGAGAGACAGTAGACTTCAACACTGAAGTCTCATCAAACGTGACATGCTGACTCATCACGATCTTCTTTTTTCGGGGTCCCACAACCTGTAGCCTTTCATATTTCTTCTAACACCCAAAAATAGAAACTTCTTTGCTCGCGGATTCATCTTGCCATCTTTGGCACTAAAGGAGGTCGGACTTCCAATTTCCCGTAGCAAACATTGATTTTGAGCAGTTTTTTCAGACCAAACTTCGAGTAGAGCTTTACCTCCTATCGCAGTCCATGACATTCCCTTTATGAGATGACTAGCATACACAATCGTCTCAGTCCAAAACGATCTGTTTAATCGTGCATTAGACAACAAACACCGAGCCTTCTCTAGTAAGGAACGGTTTATCTCCTTAGCCAACCCATGTATTCCATCTGTGAAGTGAGTACCAATACCAGTGTTCTGGTCAAATTGTAGGAATTGGTTTATGTATCTTTCAACATTACCAATGCGTAGCTCCTTGATTTTCCTACCAGTCTGCTTCTCCGTTATTTCCTTCCACTTCACCAACATACCTAGGGCTTCACACCTTTGTCTCATGTGATATATCTAACAATGCCTAGATATATTATCAATAAAAGAGACAAAGTACCTATGACCTCCAAGCGATGCAGTCTTAGCAGGTCGCCATATGCTTACATGAACACAATCAAGAAGACCTTCAGAGTGGTGATTGGTGCTGAATTTCACCTTCTTCTTGTCCAGAATACCGTGTTCACGCAATTCCATATTGCAAGTAGATGCACCTTCCAATGATCCTTTCTTTGTTAGAGCTTGCAAAGACTTTTCACCTCTGTGTCTGGGCCTCATCTGTC
Organism: Agave tequilana; assembly: GCA_038442645.1. Taxonomy (NCBI): domain Eukaryota; kingdom Viridiplantae; phylum Streptophyta; class Magnoliopsida; order Asparagales; family Asparagaceae; genus Agave; species Agave tequilana. Next base: position 81,526 of record JAVJIF010033605.1, read on the forward strand.
AGACCTGTGTGCAATTATCATATGAAGAAATAGAAGTCTCCACCTGACCTGTATCTGTACTACCCTTCAAGTAGTACAAATTTTTCCGGCGGACGCCCTTCATAGCCACCATTGAGCCTTTGGTCATCCTGAGAACACCATCTCGTATAGATATCATAAGACCCAATGTTTCTAAAGTACCAACAGAGATAAGATTCCTTTTGAGTTGAGGTACATACCTCACCTCCTTCAATTCTCATACTATCCCATCAAACATCTTGATACGGACTGTACCTATCACTTTCACATTACAAGGATGATCATCATCCATGACCGTGTAACTCCATCTAGCTTCTCAAAACTAGAAAACCAGCCCCTGTTCGGGCACACATGATAGGTAGCTCCTGTATCTAAGATCAACTCAGAATTATCTGAGTAACCTGCAGTAGGAGTAGTAACAGAGAGAGAAAATACCGATGAGTCTGAATCCGATCCATCCGCCTGTGAAGTACTGGCTTGAGTACTGGCCACCTGCGCGAAATTCGCCTCAGTTTTTGACTCCTTCTTATCTTTGGCCTTCAGACAATCAACCTTCCAGTGCCTTACTCCCTGCATAAAATGTACATCTTCCTCTTCAGATCTCTGAATCATGATCTGGACTTCGATCTTCCCTGATCACCTCTGCCCTTCCGATGGAACTCCTGCCTCTTACCGCTAGTGCCTCTGCTGATGTGCTCTCTGAAGAAGACAATTTGTCCTGTCTCTTTACTTCATAATTCACAAGAGCAGCAGACACTTCATTGTAATTAAGAGATTTTTTCCATTGATCAATATAAGATTAAAGGTCTCATACTCTTCTTCAGGAAGAGAGTTCAATAGAATTATCGCCTTGTCCTCTTCATTGATCTCCACATCCACATTAACCAGGCCTGTAAGAAGCTTTGTGTAGATATTCATGTGTTCGTCAATGGAGCATCTTCTCTTCATCTAAAAATGATAAAGCTTACTCTTCAACTGCAACCGCGATTCGACGCTTTTTGTCAGATACTTTTTCTCCAGGATCTCCCACAGCTGCCTTGCAGATGTTTCATGCAATACATGATACTTGATGTCTTGTGTCAAAAAGGACCTGATCAAGCCACATGTCGTCCGGTTCATCTTATCCCAATCCTCTTCCGTCGTAGACTTGCACTTTTTCTCCAACCGTAGAGTGTCTTCGAGGTTTGATGCCGTCAATGCATACATCACCTCACATCTCCACATATCAAAGTTGTTTTTGCCGTTGAACTTCACCACATCAATCCTCAACGGATGTGGATTCACGGAATTCTCTATAGATGTACTTTCTCCAGCCATCTTCTTAACTAATTTCTCAAACAATGCAGAAAGCAAATGAAGTTAGATAAAACAACTAGATAAAAATAGGATTGTTACCTCTATGCGAAACCCTCGAAAAGTTTCCGAAACGATCTACTCCTCCAAGTTGATTCCTTGAACAATCCAATGGGGATTCACCACCCACGAGTCAAATTTTCAACCGCCTTTTCTACAATTTTCACAAAGTTCATTCCTCGATTTTGATTCATATACTCCTTTTCCTATTCCACCAGCCGAGGGAAAATCTGATTTGGAAAGGAGTATGGAAGAGTCCCTACAACAAATGCAAAATTTGCTCAATTCACAATCCTTCCCACATCAAACTCCACATACCCCTTTTCTAGAGCATCCAATTGAAGAAGAATTTGAGTTAGAAAAATGTTTGGAAGTCTTTTGTGAAAGAATGCAAAACATGTTGGACTCATTATCTCAACCAAATTTTCAAGAGTCCTACTCATCTTTTTCAGTCTCACCGATTCAAAATGAACAACCATCAATACTGGACTTAAGTATGGAACCCTTGCGTGGGTCCAAGCAGCAATCGATGGATTTACAATTTCACCACAATTTCTAAAATCAACTTCCATACTCACCTTTTCAAGAAGAACTAATTTCAAAGAGTATAGGAGACATGATTCCGAATCCAAATTCTGTTACACGGCCTATCAGTAGGTTAGACTCACTTATGAGTGAATTGATCAATGAGAGCGAGGAAAGTCTTTCTTGTCAACCTTTGACCGATCCTTATATCCCTAACTTTACTGATTGGATCCATGAATCATGTCATTTTGGAAATCCAGCTTCAATTTTAGAACATACATTTAAACTTGACCACACTCCAAGTTATGAAAATTTCCTTGACATTCTGGCAAGTTATCCCTTTCCTGAAATTGAAATCGAACCTGAATGTGATCCTAAACCTCATGTTAGTAATTCCATTTCACTTTTTAATTCAATAATGACTCGGGTACCTTTACCAGATTTTTTTTCTCTATTCCGGAGTCAACATTGAATCCTGTACCAGTCCACCGTGAAATGGAATCACCAATCTCTTATAATCACACTTCATTCATGAGAAAAGTGTGTGAACATCAATTCTTTGATTTGGACCCTATTATTGAACCAATTTCGACTCTCATTGTTGACTCTCGACTTGATCTGAGTCAAATTCTCGAGTCGGTATCGGCTTTTATTCCTGATCCTTTTGAGTCCAAATCCATCATCTTCAAAAATCACACATCATTGTTGGACAAGACTGTTGATGAAAATGACTTAGTAATTATTTTTGAAAATTAGAAATTATATGGGGATAATGTTTTAAATAAGATCATTCATTCAATCAATATTTTGCTGGGTCGTATTAGAGAGGTCCTTGGTGGTTTCTGGAATATCCACGATATCTTGATTGGGTAGCAACGCTTGGCCCAATCAGACCACCACCAGAGCAACCCCCTTGAGGTAATCTTCCTTCCCTCTCCATTTGTTTCATGTATATATATATTCGCGATATATTGAGAATAAAGCATGAGATAAGTGTGGGGGAGGGTTTACTAACATAGATAATTTTAAATTTTCTTTCTTTTACACTTCTTTTTAGAAACTTTTTAAAATTTTCTTTTATATAAAAACTTTTTCTTTTCTTTTTACAAAATTTTTTAAAATAAGATAAAAAGTTTTGATTTATTTTTAAGAAAATTAAGATTATCTTAGGAATTAGGAAGACCTAAAATTATGAAATTTTAAATCGAGTCAAAATAATAGATCTTGTTTAAATTTTAGATAAGAAAGTAAGATTGAAAAGATAATTTGATCTTGAATTTTTTGCCTTAAATTTATGCACTCCACACTTACACAATTTTTTGGGATTGAAACAAAGACTGAATCTGCCATAAAATATATATATATAAAAAATATTATGATAATAAAAATCACTTTTTAAAGTTGGGTAATTATGCCTCAGGAAGCATGATTATTCACACCTAAAACGGTGGACAAAAATAAAATAATGCCCTTTAATTTTGTGGCCTTGTTTACTCAAGTCCTTAAGTCCGAGGGATGTTTTCTAATCTGGTGCCCTAAGATCATCTTGTTTGGGAGTCACCAGCTAAAGGCTCACTACCCGAGTAAATAAGAAAGCCTAAGAAAACTAAGGAAAGAAAAAATAATATATATATAATAATATAAATAAGTGGCATGAAAGTTAGAGTCGATATCACAAAAACATTCACTGTTCACAAAGTACATATTTTTTTAAAAGTTTTATGAAAGATCAAAGAGTCAATTCAATTTTAAACTCTTAATTTAATTTATAACAAGATTTTGCATTTCAACTTAGTTTAAGAAAGATTAATTTCTAGTTAACCTATGACCTTGGATCACTAATATTTTCGCAAAAATACTTCAATACTTTTCTCTATTTCAAAATGCGTTTTCAAAATACTAACATTTGATTTCTTTCTTTATGGATTTTGTGAGTGTAATCCGTTGAAAACCCTCAGGAGACAAAATTCCTCCTTTAAGGGAAACCTAAGGGTTTAACGGTTTGTTGCACATGCTCAGTGCAATCGTGTCACCTACGAAAGTGGTATAATAATTTTCTTAGTTTTTTTATTTTGCTCGGGACGAGCAAAAGATAAGTGTGGGGTGTTATTAACCTCTAAAATTGCATATTTCATACCACATCTTCACATTTATTTAATATTAAATTCTCCTAATAACACCTCTCTTGCATGTTTCTAAGTCCATGGTGTGCAATAAAGAAAAGACCTTAAATTACCATTTAATTGGTGATTAAAGGCCTATAAAGATAGCCATTGACTTTGGAGGGTGATTTCGTCAAAATTTGGGGAATAAATCTGAAAACCAGCAAGTACATCCGACAGGGGGACATTCGAGAAGCGCGCAGCAGGCGGCGCTGTGCGCGCCTCCGAAGTATCGTCGCGAAAACGCGACAAATGCCCCGTTTTCGGGGCAATCTTGTGCAGCCACGTGCTGAGATTCGACGCGCGGCTCTGCACAGACCCTTTTGTGCCCCTTTCGCCTATAAATACCCCCTTTGTGCTCTGAAGAGGGAAATATATAGAGTTTAGGGTAGTTTTCTTCATGTGTAGTTTAGGATAGTTTAGTTTAGGTTAGTTCTTCTTTCTCTCTTGTATTTTTCATTTTGTAGATCTTGTAATAGGGAGAGAGTGGTACATGTTGGGAAGTAAGAGTGCTTATAATAGAAGGTGACAATCTATGAAAGGTGCTCTCTTTCCTTATCTTTATTTTCTTCTCTAACTCCTTTTACATATTTAGTTAAACTTTTCTCTCATGGCAACTAACTACTAACCACCAACTAGTCTAATTTCTTATTTGATAATTCACATGAATCTAATAGCCTCTACTTGGCCTTACTCTTGCAAGAGCCATTGATGACTCATGATGATGGATCTAACGCTCTAACTTCTTAGCCACTAACAAGCTAATATTACTTTACTCTATACTTACTTTAGTTTTTATGGTTTAAGTGTAGCTTGCACTTGTTTGTTGAGTTGGGTTGTGATGAGCTATATATGGGTCATGCTTTGATTCGCTCTCGAACCAAGGACTAGTGATGGCCAATGATACATGTGAGGCAACTATCACTAAGAGGTTAGCATGTTGGTGGAGTCATTAGTAGTTAGTAGCCGTGAGTTTTCTTTCTCTTTCACTTGTTTTAGAAATATACCAAAAATCACAAATACATTCTTTTCTGTGTTTCCCACTTCTTTATTTTCACTGTACTTCTCTTTTTCATTCTTTGTTTTCCTTTCTTTTCATTCTTTCAAACATTGAAGAACTTTTAACACACACGTGAATCAACCGGTAAAGCTTCTATCACCTTCCGTCCTTGTGGATTCGACTCGTTTTAGCCTCTAATGCTACAACGGAAGAATCGAGGAAGCCAAAGCACACACACTTTAACTCTTGATTTCAAATCATACATTTTTTGTGCGCGGTTTTCCCCTGATCATCAGATTCGGCAATATACTCCCTGTGGACAGTTTTACCAGTTAGGAACGTCTAGGTTTAACGTCTACCCTAACTTAGGCTAGATTTTTTTTCTTTTATTTGTTTGTTTATTTGTTTGAATTTTTCTTTGTTTGTTTTTGACATTTCTTGTGTGATATGGCTTATGACAATAATTTTTCCAATTTTAATGGTAATCCATATTACACCTCGACCTCTTTTTTGGATATTACCAACCCGGCGTATCATAACTTTAACTAACCAAGTGTGCCAGATTGGTCTTATCCGAATCAATACATGTCCCAGTCCCAATACAATGAAGAAGATTGGAATAATCATCACTACTCTTTATAGAGTCAATAGGAATACAATTCCCCCGAGTCATATTGTCAACCACCATTCCAACATTCAGCTTATAATTTTTCTAGTCATGATCAGCTAATAGAAGATAAATCTAAGACTATGAAAAATATAGAAGCCATGATTGAGTCCCAAGAACATAAGCTAAAAATGATGGGCTCACAATTCCCACTAAACTCTCAAATCTAAGATCCTTACTCCATATTCCAAGTCCCACAACAACAAGAAGAAGAACTTATGAACTCAGATAGGAGTATAAAAAACCTAATTCAGTCCGAAAATAATTTTAACCAATCTGTCAATAGGCTAGAAGTACAAATGAGTAATTTGCTCAACATAATGAAACAAAGGAATGAAGAAGCTCTACCTAACACATGTTCGACCATTCCTGATTGCCCTAGCTATATTAATAAGAATAAAGAATCATGGTGTCTTGGAGATTTTAATCAAGAATAAATTTGATCACACAAACTTGAACTTGACCAATTCTAAACCTTGGACAAATTGGCAAGTTTTCCATTCAATGAGATTAAGCTTGAATGTGAATGTGACCCCGATCCCCAACCTTGTGATTTAGTTTACATATTCGAATCTATATTGAATCCGAAATCCTTACCCAATTTGAACCAGTTTTCCCAAGCCAACATTTATTCCCGTACCTATAGATTTAGAAATTGAATTACCAAATTTGGATGTCACATTCCATTGATGGGAAAAAAATGTGAATTTTAATTCTTTGAATTGGACTCAACTCTTGATTCAAAACCGACTCTTGAACCCAAAATTGATTTTTTCGAGTTAGAATTGATTCCAGAACCTATCACTCCTGAGCTCAGGTCAACCATTCCACCAAGTCACATTCTTTTATTGGACATAAGTATAGACCATGATGACTCTATGATGATTTTTCAAGTTTGGTCATGTAAAGGGAATAAGTTTCATGATAGGATCTTTCATGATCCTATTCATATTCGGGACAGTAAATATGTAAATAGAAAAGAGGTCAATAATGGTGGGTTCCGTGAGCCACCACATTATCTTGATTGGATAGAACGCTTGACCTAATCCGACCACCACCGGAACCACTACCTTAAGATAATATTTTTCTTCCCTTTCTTCTTTTTCATGTATTTATGCATTCATTCATACATTGAAGATGATGCATGAGATAGGTGTGGGGGAGGGTTCTAACATAACATAGGTTTTCTTTTTATTTAAAATAAAAAAATTAACATTTTTCTTTCTTTGAAAAATAACTTTTTGAAAAAGAGCAATATTTTGATATATTTTTTGTAAGAAATTAAGTTAATTTTAAAGAATAAGAGAATCATAATTAGGATTTCTTATACTTGATCAAAATAAGATTATTTGTTTGATTTCTAGAGTTAATAAAAAAATTTGAAAAAGTAATTTAGTCTTGATTTTTACCTTGATGAAATATCCATGCTTTTTACACTTACACACTTAGGGTTTAAAAACAAAGATTTTTATGCTTTATATAAAAAAAGAAAAAAGAAAAAATATATTTTTTTATATAAAAAATCCTCTTATTAAGCTGGGTATTTGTGCCTCATAAAGCTTAAATATTCACGGCTAAAAGTGGTCCATATAATAAATAAAATTCTTAATTTTGTGGCCTTATTTGCTCGAGTCCTTAAGTCCTTGGGGTGTTTCCTCACCCGATGCCCGAAAACTGTTTGGTTTGGGAGTCACGATTAAAGCCTTGTTACATGGGCAGATTAGAAAGCCTAATAGAACTAAAGAATAATATCATCAAAACAAAAGAAAAGAAAATAAGGCATAAGAGTTAGAGTTAAAGAACCCCGAGTCAAAATTTCAAGGTTACAAACGTGCATATAATTTAGAGTAAAATAATAGACTTAATGAGAAATACAATTTGACTCCTTGCCTTGATTGAAAACAAGTTTTTGAATAAAGATTAAGTTTAAAAATAAAAAGTTCAGTTTTCCTATAACTTATAAATTACTCAATTCTTACAATAATACTTCAAATATTTTTCTCTTTCAAAATGTGTTTTCAAAATACTAATACTTTGTTTCTCTTTCTTTATGAATTTTGTGGGTTTAATTCACTGAAAACTCTCACGAGACAAAACTCGTCCTCTAGGGGAAACCGAAAGGTTTAACGACTTGTTGCACATACTCAGTGTAATCGCATAACGTACAAAAGTGGTCTAATAATCTTTGGTTTAGTTTTTTTTGTTTTGCTCAAAGACGAGCAAAAGATTGGTGTGGGAGTGTGATCATACACATATATATTTTGCATTCTTTTCATTACACTCCTACATTTATCGTGTAATAAATCTGTTAATTTTTTTATCTTAAATGTTAATTTTGCAGAAGATAATCATGGAGAAAAAGAGGATTAAACCAAATAAATACCAGTTAAAATCAGATTTAACTGGATCTATTTGGTTAGCTGAGGATGATCCCAGATCTAGTCAGTTGAAATCAAATTTTGGTGAATCAGTTTGGTTAACTTAAAGATCTATGAGGATATCACTACATCCAGAACAAATCAAGGATTCAGGAAAATGTTCAGCTAAAAATTAGAAAGATAACACCAAATAGAAATCGGCAAAATTTGGATTTCTATAAATTCATTTTTGTTAGCTAAAAATCAACCGAAGATAACGTCAAATATAAAGTCCAAACAGAGAATCCAAGGGGATAATCCAAGATGGACGGATGCGCTCCCTAGATGTGGCAAGGCCGCGGATCCGCGGCACGGATCCGCAGAAATCTGGTAAGAATTGGGGGAGCATTTGCTCCCCCTATATTCAGATGCTCTCCCTCGTTCCATAGTTCCTATAAATACCTGCAAATTCTCAGTATATAAAGGACGATCAAGCAGAGAATAAAATAGATTTTTGTATAAGTTTAACTTAGATTTTTTTTTCTCTTTTAAATGTAATTTTTTTAATGTAACTGAGATCGAAGAAGAGTTTCATGGGAGAACAAGGGTGATGTTTATACTGAGAGTGACACTGGTATAAGTATTCTTCCTTTTTTTCATTGTTATTCAATTCAATCAAAGTTTTTTTTTTCTACTCTTATTTTTGTTGCTTCTCTCTTCTGTTTTTGTGAATCCAAACGACTCTAATAGCTTTGAAGTTGCCTCGCTTTTGTAGGTGTCGTTGATGACCTATCGTGATGAATAACCATTCCTATGGCAGTATAACTTGCACCTTCATTTCGTAGTATAGATCGGGAATGGAGAAGATCTCATCTGTCATGCTTCACTTACCTTCAAGCAAAGGTACACCGTTGACAAGGATTCCAGGTAAGTGATCACCCGGAAGAGGCATGTAAGTTCTTTAGTTTTCTTTTCTTTCTTTTAATCCTTAGTTTAAATGACTACCATCTCCCAACTCTTTTATTCACTCTTTTTAATTTCTTTGTATAAATTCATTTTTCTAATTTCTCGACCTTCTCAATCTATCACTTTCTTTTTAACTTAACTATAACTCTTTTTTTATTTTCTTTTCAAGATCTAAAAGAAGAACTTTAACCATTTTAAGTCACTTAAAAGAGAACTTGCAAAAAGTTTCCATTACTAGTCCCTCCTTGTGAATCACGACTAGCAACTTGCTATAATGGTAGCATTGAGTACTTGCACATTTCTATTATAAAGTTCTAAAATTCTGTATTTTCTGTGTGCAGATTCCAACTCAATCAGACTACAGGAGGGTGTTTGGAGATAGTCCCACATCGGCTGTGTGAAGAGAGATTCAATAATTTATATTAGAGTTGTGACATCTCCCTAAAAAGGTACCTTTTGGGAAGAATTGGTTTCTAACAAAAACAACCATCATCCCCCAGCACGTCAGGCTCCATAAATGGAGACGGATATAGAGATCTTGAACGTCCCCATGCAATGGGGAGGCATCAATATCCTGGGCAAACGATTAAAAGCTCTGAGAACAGGCATCAATATTATCCAGTGGTGTGAAACCAATCTCTTTGAAAAAGACCTCAATCATTTGGATACCTCTTGAAAACCCCGAAGTGTACAGGCATCAATATCCAGTGGTGTGAAACCAATCCCTTTGAAAAAGACCTCCTCAATCATTTGGATACCTCTTGAAAACCCCGAAGTGTGTTAGTTGAATTCCTCGGTCTTGCTTTCCGCACCCTCCAAGCTGCGAAAATTTTTCTACAAGAAAATGAGAAAATTTATTTGAAATTTTCCCTAGCTGGAACCATACTTATGATGGTAAATGTTAGCGGCTCATCCCTAGCTGGAACCATACTTATGATGGTAAATGTTCGTAGCCGGAGACACCGGTTTTGTGAGGAATGACTACCGCCTCTTGGAGAGTAAAGCCTTGTTCGTCTCCCCGCGTCCCAGCACCCCCCCACCCCCAAAAAAAACCTCCTTCCGATTTCTGGCGATAACAAGGTGGTACGCGTTGCTGAGAGGATTGCAACCCCTCCAAAGAAATTTGCGTCTAATCCCATCAGTTCTTTGCTCTACCCAGCGGGGCAGTTCAAAGTAAGAGAGGAAGAAATTGGCGAAGAAGTTAGAACTCTTATGAAAGTTAATACTGAACCCCGACAACTTTTCAAAGAACGACAATGCACTGAATGATCGTAGCCTGGAGACCAATTAATAATTACAAGCACTTCATTCATTCTTCCCATTGAGTCGAGGGGCAATACACAAATTCGCAGATCACAGGTGAGTCTTTTTCATTCCTTTGATGATCAAGTCTGAACTTGATCAAACATTCTACTCATCTCAAAAGAGCTTTCAGTACTATAAATCACTGAAAATGACAAGCATCCAAACTACAACTGAAAGTGCCACTACTGTCTATTTACCAGCACAATATATTGAAGAAAGAATAGAAGGATTACTCTTTCAGCCCCTCTTGGGGGGAAGAAAAACGAAGAAAGAAACAAAACCAGAAATGAAAGAAGTCACCAACATAATTACTCCTTCGCAAAGGCAAAATCCCCAGAAAGAAACACGAGAATCTAATGTCGCCACTGCAGGAGCCTCACTGCAAAAGTACAATATCAGGTGTAACTTCAAGACTTAAAAGCCTCATAACTTGAATGACATTCATTCGGTTGGTCTCTGAGATGCAAATACAATTAATTTGTTGTCACTTGTTAACACTCATCAGAGTACGACCAACATTTCACTTCAGAGCTCCTATTAGAGTTGCGAAAAATTTAAGCCAACAGTTCTCTGCATTTAGTCTGAAACAACATTTACATCCAGCAACCATGAAGGAAGCAAACCCTTCGAGCTTTGAAGAACACGAATCAAATTTCTGACAGAACTGTAACAGGGAAAAGTTGACTAAACAGATTGTAACCAGCAATTAAATTGTTAATTTGAATATAAAAGCCTTCGACAACGCTCACAGTCGAGTTTAGCTCCAACTGTACTGGATAAGTAAACACCAAACAGCACTTAATCAAGAAGAAACTAGCTAATTTTATGATTGTGCTTTGGGCTGACCTGAATTAGATCATTACAGAGGAACAGGACTGCATCAGCAATGGCTTCCACCAAAATCATGAGGCCTCACATTGGGGATTGCTATAATGGACATGATGACAGATGAGTTGGTGTCCACCTTAATTCAAAGCTTCAGTCCAACATTTTGACAACGTGAAAGGCGCATGTCAAAATCGCAGAATTAAAGTATCACGAAAGGAAAGCTTAACACATGGGAGTGTTTTTAAGGGAAAAAGACAGCTGCTCAACCCTGCTCATCTTCTGATGATGGTGAAATTTTAGAAAGCACATGGTGAAAATTTGCCATGCTCCTTGCAGTTGGTCACACCAGGGAAGCAATCAAGCTGAATCAAGAATCATATATTGCAAACAATAAATTCAACAAATAAAAGCAGATTCCAATAGAATTGAACAGACATTCAGCCAAGGAGCCACATAATCTCAAGAGAGGTTTGGAGAAAATCATATTACTTTGAACATGTCTATGTTGTGCCTGTGTGTGTGTGTATGTGTGACAGAGACAACAGTAAGCCCATTAAACAGAAAATCCTTGATGTATACAGTGGAAAGTTTAATTTCTGCCAAAAAGCCCTCAGGGGACTGCCATTGGATCCATTCTCAGGAACAGAAAGACCTCAGGAAACTCACCGACCGGTTTCAACATGGGCAGAAATTTGGATAGGAACTCGAGGAGAAACGGTAAATACTACTAGCGAAAGATAAGCCACAAGTTCTAGACATGCCTTCAATAAAACAGTGACAGGAATTTCCTGCCTTACCTTAAGGTGATGGGGTGACGGAGAGCACCTTATATTTTTGGAAAGAAAAAAGTGCAAATATATCCCACAGTTTAGTAGTGTACAATGACACAATCATAACCACAAGTCACTCAAAATTACTAAAAACCAGCCGGGTTACAGTTGGAGATACTTGAACAGGCAAACAATTGAGTTTTCCATTTGCCTTTCAATTTTTCAAGAAATGTTTCAGATTGGCCATGCAAGGCGATTTATAATTATACTTTCAAAGTTTATGGTGCTTTATACCAACTTCAAAGGAGAAATGACAGAAACTAAGCATATGTATGAAAATTACGATCCTCTAATTTGCTTGTTAGTATCAACTTCATAACTATATGAATCAATATATGCACGAGAAAAGAATAGATAGATAAATTTTGTACTGTTGGAACTTGCTCATCAACCAGACACGAACCAACGCACAAGGGCAACCCCAGTCCTTGGGTTTCTTGCACCAGTAGGCAGCACAACAAAAGCCATCTTAGGTCCAATCCCGATACAACCATGTTTCTTGGGTATACAGGCCTTCACTCCCTCTCCTGGAACCTCTCTGCCTCTTCCACCTCTGCCAAAGTTGGGACTGAGGAACTCTTGCATCTTGGATCATCGGGGTGGATCTCATGAACTTTTAGCACGCTCTTGATTTTTCATTAAATGGTTGAAGGCTCTTGAACAAGAAGGAACATCCACTAATGTCCTGACCTTGTTTCAATTAAGGTTACTCCAAAGAGGCAAAAACTTGCAAGATTAATCTCACTACAAATTGTTTGATTTATTTTCATAGATTCATCTTTAAGATTTCCTGATCACTTTTTTCTAGTCATTGTTAGTTGCCCTTGCGCTTCCTATTACTTCTTATTTACTTATATTGTATATGGTTAGTTATAATATTGTTACTTCCACGAAATTTTTTTTCCTGAATAAAAGAAATATCATGAAGAAAAAGAGTAGGGAGGTAAATTAAAATAGACTGAATATATCTCGGGTGTGTTTTCGTTGCTTCTCATAAGTACTTGCACTACTTTTAAAGAAAATAAGTGTTTTTTAACAAAATTAATTTTTTTGTAATTACTTTTAAAAAGAACTTTTAGGAAAAATAAAAGTCAAAATATTGTGTTTTGGAGAAACCAAAAAATCTTCAACGACAGAACCCAAAGCTTATCTCCTCTTTCCTCTCATTATTTTTCTCTCTCAAGATCTCCCACGTAATGCGACCTCAAGATCACCCACGTAATGCAACCTCTAACCGAATTATTCTCTCTATTTCAACTATTATGCTAATGAATCTTATCCAAACTTTGTCCCTCACACATACATTATATCGTAACTTCCTCCAACAAATTAATTTTCAGTAATTTTCATTTTCTGATAAGCACTTAAAATTTTGAAGGGTTTTTTCGTTTTCGTCTCCTTATCTTTATATTAGTCCCTTAAATCTTTGCAATTTCAATTTAGTCCCTCAAATCAAGACAATAATTAGATTTGCCATCCAAATTAAACAAAAAAGTTAGATTTGTTCGAGAACAAAACATGTTTTGACTTAAATATCCCTAGGTCAGGAAGAATGAGAAGACCCGAGAAGAAGTAAGGAGAAAGAAGAAGAATGGAAGAAATTTGGGTTCAAAAGTAATGGGTTCAGATTAGATAAATGAGACAAAGAAGATACAAGGAACCCACAAATCCTCACCCTTGGCTGCCAAAAAAAGAATGGTTAAACTAGTCTTTTTAACATATTTTCATTAAATTTGAAGGAATATTCTCTTTTTCACAAGCTCAATCTAACTATTTTCCTAATTGGAGGTCACTCAAAGAATTTGAGGGACTAAATGATATTACAAAGATTTAAGGGAGTAATATAAAAATATAGAATATTTAAGTGATGAATATGTAAAAAACCCAATTTTAAAATTATCAAACATCTTAATTGTACAGAAGTTCTTTTCCAGATAGCACTTTTTGATAAGTATGTAAGCCGAAGCAATACCAAACCCACCCCCTCACATCTCAGTTGATCAAATTGATTAATATTGAGCACGCTCGCATCTCAGCTGATGTTTACCCGATTTACTATATCTATTTACCCCTTAAACGAAAGTCAGTTCTTCTGCCACTACTACTGCCACCTAAAACATAAATTCCTTCAGATAAGTAACAAGATATATGAGCAGTTTCTCAATATGCACTAACATTTCTTTCAACAATCTTCTAAGCAAGCAATGCAGTTTTCAAATGTTAAGTGTACATTTTATGAGTAACAACTGGGAGCTTAATCCATTCATCTCACATACATGAAAACAAGAAGAAAAAAAAAAAGGTTCAAATTTCAAAATCCAATCTCATTTACTGTAACTCGATGCATCAAATACTGGGAAACTTTCAACTTGAATATTCAAAGAACTGTCATGACCAAATTGTCTCTACCCTCAGATAAATAGGAATGACCTCTATTCCAATAATTATGTTATCTCGTCATGGATCTATGAAGGATTAAATCTCATAAATGAATGTATCATCATTGTACATTTCAAATCTTAATATGCCATGCCTCTGCAATGATTCTTTCAACATGCATAAAATTGGATGTGGAAATTCAGGAATCACAATTCCCCCACACATTTGATATAGCTTTTTATCCTAGCAACCATTAACAGTAACCCTAATTCCCATATTGTTTGCAATTGCGGAAATGAAAATGAAGTGTTAGCAGACCAAATCGAACAAGGATAACATAAATGAATAGCTGAGTGTCTAACTCATGAGGCTGTCACGGACATCAGAGGCATCTATTATCTTCCTCTACCTACAGATTTGTAATCTGGAAATCCAAGGTCATGAATGGAGTGAACGATTTTCTTTGGCTAAAAATCAATAAACCAAACGAAAAGACTTGTTAACAGGAAGCTGCCAATTGATGAAAGGTCTATTATTTGGGAAGAAGAATTGAGATAATGGAGCCTATCTTTATTACCTATGGAAAGCAACTAAATTTAGGGATGTGGCAAGAGAGGGAGGTTTTGTATTGAAGAGGAAGTATCCTCCAGATGCAAATTCTTGACAAGATTCTAGAAAAGAAAAGAGATTCTCTAGCAACATTAAGGTTGCAGGCAGCAGTCTTATACTGTGTATGGATTGATTGTGGCAAATGGTACTTTAGGGCACAAGGACACTAGTCAGGATTAATCAAATTCCTGGTTTTATTTCTGTATAAACAAGTCATATAGCGACAAGGAACAAACTTTTTATTATTTACATAACAGGTCATGTAGCGACAAGGAACAAACTTCCCAAGGGAGCTCTATTTCTTGTAGGTGCCGATGCTAAGCAGGCAAAGCAGCATGGCTAGCAGGATAAAGGACCACTTTTGGTGTCAACTTATGCAGTGGTCTCTTTACTCGAATTTTTTTATGTTTATGTCATAAAAAGGAACTTGGGTACCTAAGGACTCGTTTGGCAAGTGTAGTTGGTTCAAGAATTTAGCTAATTCTTGGTAATTCTTGCCCAATGATCAAAAGGTGGCAAGAGTTGGCAAGCATTGATGAAAGTGGAATTAGCTCAAAACCACCCTCAAAACCATGATGAAAGGTTGAAACTAGCTTTTCTCTTTCTTTCTCTCTTACCTCAATTCCTAACTAACTAATTCTAATTCTAACCAAACAACCACACCTCACCTCTAATTACTAATTCTACTATTCATCTCTCAAAAATCCTATAACTCGTAGCTTTTATTGCCAAACGCAGCCTAAGGGTTCTTGTGAACCACATGCTGTCTTCCTTCTGTAGATTTATGTCAGGCTCTTATTAATTTCTTATGTGCATCTTATTTATTGGAAAACTTGATGTGACTGTACTACTTTTGTATGTTATTTAATCAGTAATGAAATGGGGTGGCACCACCTTTTTACTGAAAAATAGAACTAAAATTAAAAAAAACAACTGCATTGTCCATCCAGCCAACACCCCAGAAAAAAAACAATAAACAGAGTTCAAATATACCAGAACAGTCTTTTGTAACCATTAACAATACTTTCTCTACTTATTCACAATAAATGGATAAAATTTATCTAATAGAACAATTACTTCTTATACTTGGCTAACAAATAATAAGAGCTAAATTTGCATTACTATACAGACTGGCACATACCTTTCAAATCTGCAAACAGCCTTATTTACGCCACTGAAAGGAACAAATACATCAAAATCAACCACAATTCATGGTGGCAGTAGCAGATGATCCTATAAGAAACAACCCGGTGAGAGAGACGCTAACGGCTAGGGACTTGATGGCACAGACTTCAAAATCCACGTGCTGCATCCCACGTTCAACACCGGCATAAGACTTTTGGGAGTTCAAATTACTTGTATCTGTACTGTTCCATTTGCAAATGCAAGTCCGGTTGCCACCATTGATGAATACCATGGGCTGTTTTGAAGTCTGGAGAAGGGCTTAAATTAACTGTCAAGTTAGCAGATGGAAGAAGATGCAGTGGATCAGATTCCTTCCCAAATGCTCTCAAAAACAGATCACCAATAGAATTCTGTGTTGCCAGCCTTTCAATAATGCCAGCCCCAATTTCTTCCATGTTTTTCCGATGTTGGAAATAGCCGATATATTCCGAACAGACATGGTCATTCGGATTCACAAAAAGGCAAGGGACCCATGATGATAGCATCGCAAAGGAATCCTCCAAGATAGGTCTCTCCTGCTTGGCTTTAAGAGCTAGACTGAGACCAGCTGTTATCAAACTGCCAGCAATCCTAATTCCATGTTTGACCTTCTTGTTTTTGATCCTCTCAATTGGAGCTGAGAAGAATGGAGGATTGAAGAGAAAAGTATCAAGCAGTATACCACTCTTAGCCATGTTCTTTCCAGCAACTGTTGCCATGGCTGACCCCAGAGAATGGCCAGCTAACCAGATATTAGAACTTCCAACGGCAGACACCACATTCCTCACAGCTTGTGTTGCAATTTCGGACCGAGAAGTTCGATGCAACCAATTCTGCATTAGGTGGAGATCCAAGGTGAGATCCCGAGTAACAGAGTCCTTTCTAGTGATTGTCCCTCGGAAGGCTATGACAAACTTTGGAGCATTCACAATTGTAGAGTTTTGGACAGAAGCTGGGGGCTTGAACTCAAAAATAGCACCAAAGATGGAGAAGTCAGCATCGTCAACAAGTTTGCGGATGAGTACAAAATGAAAAAACTCCCACCATGCTGGTGCAAGAGCATCAGGACCCTGGCGATTCTCTTGTCGGTCGCGCTCTAAAATATATGCAGCCTGAATCAAACTAGCAGCAATACACCTTTGGTGATAAGGGCATTTCCTGTCAGATGTGAAATTACACGAATCATATTGCATGCCCAAAGCAAACAAGATGGAAAATTCTAAGAACAACAAAAAAAACCGTTCAAGATTTTTGCAAGATATATCAATGTACCAAAAGATACTTCCCACTATATTTGCCTACAGTGTTCATATTTTCAGGGAACCAAAGGATCGTATGCCAATGTTCATATCTTGTGTGTAATATGCAAAGAATACTGCAAAATGATTGCAAAACTAGCCTTCAAATTTCATGAGAGCATAAAATGGATCCACACAAACTGTTTCAAATATTGTTGAGGGGACCTGGTGCATGAATATTTGCGATACACAAAGTGAAACAAGGGAAAAACATATGCCCATAATGTTCAGAGAAACTTAAGCAACCAAGCACGTTATATGTTTATCCAAAAAGGAGCATGATTTTCTGCTGGTGCGAGCTGAAGATGTACATTCGCAGGGCACCACACCGATGCTTTTGACTTAAAACGCGTTCTTTCTCTTCTGTGTTTTTGTTAGGATCAATCGGGAGCGTCCAATCATCTGTGGCAAAAAATCTCCACCTCATTGGTGCATTCATTAAGAGCTCTTGAATCTATACTCAAGATCTCTTCCCCTTTCCCAAATACTTCCTCAAAAAGCCTTGTCAAACAGAAATAACCCCACCAAGAAAGAGCGCATCCCAGACCGCCGTCGTCGCCACTTCAAAAAGCAAGTCGATGGCTGCTGAGGGCGCGGTGCCTACCAACGCTCGTCCTCCCCATCCTGACGTAGGGAAGGTCAATCTCCCCCGCCTACTTACCTTGAGAGTAGAGGCCAACGGGCATGAAATCCAACTGCCCGTTGAAGGTCAGCTCATCCAAATGCTCTCTAATCTTCAGAAGCAGTTGGACGAGCAACAGACGAAGGCGATTCGTGAATGTGAGAAGGCTGCTCTAGAGAGAGACGTGGCGGCCCCCTTTCAGAATCAACTTGTCAACCCCTTTCAGAATCAGCTCGTCAATCAGATCAACATCCTTCAGAAGTCACAGTCTACTAGGAATCAGAGGGCAGAGGGGTCTCCGACTCCCTATCACCACCTCTTACCACGAAAATCACCAACACCGAGAGCACTCGGAAGCGTATCAGATTTAACCTCCTGAGTAATGATGAGCACTCCGAGAATTCTGGCCCCCACAAGGCTATGAAGGTCCTTCGCATAGAGGTCATTGTAACGCCCCGCCCCAGCGGGTACGGCAGACGCTCTTGCGATATGCATACGCAGTGCGGGAATACCCTCACGCATGTACGTTAAGCATCAGTATAGTACAAGAATCAGAGTACGAAAGCACGTAGTGAAATACATACCAACAAAAAGAGTACAAATACATAGTTATCACATAGTGTGACTTATATTACATGAATATTACATTACCAGAAAACACAAAGTAAGAGTACAGGGAATGAAAAGACTGGGAGATGCTCGCGAACTACAAAAAGAGGATCTCGCGAGCTGGTCAAAAAGAGAGACTGAGAATAATCTACTGCTAATCCACCAGCTCCGCAAGGAAAACCTGATCCTCCACGGAAGGGTCCACTACATTCTACACTCTCAGATCTGGACATACAGGTCCAAGATTGCCAGAAAGCAACCAGATGAGTACGTAAAATGAAGCCAAGTGGCATGCACAGGTAATCACACGTGTACATAATCAAAGTGACATAATTTAGTCATGCAAGCACAAGCCAGTAAAAAAGAAAATGAGAAAATTTAATACAATAGCACAGAGAATCATACATATGTGAAGCATTGTGTTAACCAATAATGTATGAAGTAAAATAGTAAGCCCAGGCAATCATACATAGTAAAACAATGTACATGGATTGGAGGGCTATAATACAATGGCAAGTCATTTGCACAACTGAACATGCTGTATTTTGAGTCATACAATAATAATAATCAGTACAGTCTGATATTTCAATCATTCCCTTTCTAGTGTCCCATACCACTGGCAATCCACACTGGAGCTCGTACTCCAACATAACTCATTCGAATATGATATACGAGTACCAATATCTGAACGAGGGAGTGACCAAATAACGCACGTTTCTAATATTTCATCATTTGGTTAATTAAGTTGTATCGTGTATAGGTAATGTGTTGTGTCACAGTCATATAAGCATAGACTAATCACAATAAGGCAGAGTAACATGAAGTCAGCATTAATTCGGTAGAATGCAATTAGTTTATTATAATATTATTACTCATTCAACCCGTATGTCTAGGTATGTGTCTTCCCATCCCAATACATATACATCCACATATGAGTAAGAAAAGGTTGATTATAGAAAATTAATGGGAATCAACGAATCATGTTTATAGTAGGCCTTGTGCATATCTGAGACAACGACCTCAAGAGCATCCGATACTGAGCTGGAACCTGCCGCTAAGCAGCAAGGGTATTACTTGTATGCCTGGAATGAAATTTAGAGCAAGGGTGCCAGTACGCCCACTGAAACATTTGGTGGCTCTCAGGTAGAACCGAACCATTATAAACATGTACTTATATTGATTCCATCAGTTTCTCCCATCCAGGTGTAACTTGTCTAATTATTATACATTATGTCCATGATTATCAGTACACAGATTAACATGAATATAATAACAAGAGGAACATGCATGATACAGGGGTACATGATCTGTGGGTGTATAACATGATAACGGATGTCAAGTCCCCGTAATGGTAATAATCATAAATTAGGAAATTAATTGGTCAGGTTTTATGGTATCAAGTGAAGTATACAATATAAGTAAATACATGATCACAACATTATGCCCTGTTGGTCCCGAGATGATGCCAATTGTAAGATCTAGAATATACGTCAACACTCAAACAAAAATATTAGTACTACAGAAATAAAGTACTTACAATAAAAAGAAATTAAATCTCAGAAAGTAAAGCAAACGCAAACATAAGAGATTTATCCTGATTCGGTCCTCGTGACCTACAACCAGTCCCCAAGCCACCCGCTTGAGATTTTCCCTTATCCTTTGACTTTGTACACCTAAAATCAACACCTTGCACACCACTTGACAAATCTCCTTTGCCAAATGTGTACAACTTTTCTTAAAACCAAGAAGACCATAACACCTTGTACAACCTCTCTTCTATACCAAGAAGACGCTCTTGTACAATGCTTCTCTTTGAGTGATTACAAACTTTCCTATAAGCCTTGAATCTGTATGTAATCGTGGACAAGGGCTATTATAGGTGCACTCTCAGAAATCTTCACTATAGAATAGGAATTTGAATGAAGAACTGAAAGTGAAAAACAGTTTACTGAAATCAGATTTTTTCAACAAAGTTTTTGGGCAGAAAACTATTGATTTGAATTGGTATCTTTAGCCTAAAATAACAACCCTATTTATAGCTGAACTCTATGGTAAGTTAGGGTAGTTATTAGGACAAAATTGAATATATAATCGTTGGATAACGTTGGATAAAACACCAGAAAATAAAAACTGTCCAACAGTCAGAAACTGTCATTAGTCGACTTGGGGTATGAGGTTAGTCGACTAGGGTAGGCAATTTACACTGGGTTAGTCGACTAGTAAATGGACCAAGTCGACTAGGTCAAGATAAAATCAAAAGACAAGTTTCTAGAAACTGAAACTAGTCGACCAGAACAATGTATAAGTCGACTACATCAGGTTATAAGTCGACTATAAAGACTGTTAAGTCCACTAATAGTGACAAACAGAGAGTTAGTATGTTTGCAGGACAACAATTAGTCGACTAGGGAAATGTCAAGTCGACTATACCATGTATAAGTCGATTATAAAAGACTATAAATCGACTAATAGGGCTATGATGTGTGTGTTTCAAGGCTTTTAACATACTGTAAACCATTACAATACACATCAATAGCAACTCTCTTTGGGAAGCTTTGATCATGTAGAACTCTTGAATAGGCTTGTAAGATAGAGCTCCATTGATACGTCTTCACAAATGTATCATCAAAAACAAGTTCTAACATTCTCCCCCTTTTGGTGATGACACTTTGTGTGCACGAATACTCCCCTTGCAGAAAATATATTATATGTTCTCTCCCTGCAGAAAATATGTGCTCCCCCTGCGTAGAACAGGTTATAACAAATATATAAAAATATGTGTTCTCCTCCTGCAAAAAATATATTATAAAAATATATATAATAAATGTTCTGAAAATATTTTTCTTAACAAATTTCTTATATGGTACCTGAAAGATAGACATTTAGAATGGTACCAATCATTAGAATATCAAAGCATTAACCTTTAGGAGACCAAACCCAATTTGAATTTGGTTTTCATCTGTTAGTACATAATTGCATGAATTATATATATCATATATGTATGATACAATATAAGTATTTTTATCAACAATGCTTAAGTTTTTAGGAATCCATATGAACTTGTTTTTAATTCTTTTTGAAATAATATCTGTATTTCTTTTCACAAAAGAATTACATGGATTATTAACATATGTAGATTTTTCAAAAAATTCAAGACCATAATGATTATGTGACATCTTTTGATATGATAACAAATCATTTAACTTTTCTTTTCCTTGATTAAATTTAGTCACATTTTTCAAAATCTCTTCATACTTCATTTTGAAAAGTAATATGTCTTTTTCTAAAACAGAAATTCTTTCATTTAAAGACATAATTTCTCTTTTCAATAAAACATTATTTTGTAATAAATTCTCATTATCTTTTTTTTAATGATGATATCACTTTTTTTGGTGATCAAAGTGTTTAAATCGCCAAGAGATTTCATTAGTGATCAAAGTGTTTAGATCACCAAGAGATTTCATTCTTGTACTTTGAGGAAACGGGCAAGTGTGCTCGTGGTGGTTTAGAGTTCGGTTGTGAACTCTTGGTTTGAGGTGCGGCCTCGGCGAGCTAGTGAGCTTGCGTGTGTACGGGACTAGGGAGTCCGAGGGCTTGTAGGTGTTGCGGCACCGAGGAGAGATCCATTGGGATCTTGCATAGTGGAAATCCTTCGTGTGTCGAAGGCGGGGATGTAGAGCAAGTGTGCTCGAACCTCGAAACAAACCCTTTGTGTTTGCGATTGCCTTTTTCTCTCTCTCTCCCTTACTTGTTTATATCTTGCATTCTTTATTGTTCATCTTTATATCATGATATACTTGTGTGCTTAAATTGATATACTTGCTTGGGATTGTTTGCTAACACTTGTATTCAACCAAGAGAGCCGACGCGGCACCTCAACCCATTCAAGGGGAATGTAGAGGAGTTTGTCCAGAGCCCTTCACGGGGAATTCGGCAACACTCTTGTGTTATACGTGGTGTTTAGTGTAAAAGTTTTTATTAGGTCATAATTATTTTGTTTCATCTCCATCATTTGGCATTAAGTGACCATTAGATTAGCCATCACCTATTCACCCCCCTCTAGGTGAACTTACAGTAGGGAAGGTCAATCTCCCCCGCCTACTTACCTTGAGAGCAGAGGCCAACGGACATGAAATCCAACTGCCCGTTGAAGGTCAGCTCATCCAAATGCTCTCTGATCTTCAGAAGCAGTTGGACGAGCAACAGACGAAGGCGATTCGTGAATGCGAGAAGGCTGCTCTAGAGAGAGACGTGACGGCCTCCTTTCAGAATCAACTTGTCAACCCCTTTCAGAATCAGCTCGTCAATCAGATCGAGATCATTCAGAAGTCATAGTCTACTAGGAATCAGAGGGCAGAGGGGTCTCCAACTCCCTATCACCACCTCTTACCACGAAAACCACCAACACCGAGAACACTCGGAGTAACCTCCCGAGTAATGATGAGCACTCTGAGAATTCTGGCCCCCACAAGACTATGAAGGTCCTTCGCATAGAGGTCATTGTAACGCCCAGCCCCAGCGGGTACGGCAGACGCTCTTGCGATATACATACGCAGGGCGGGATACCCTTACGCATGTACGTTAAGCATCAATACAGTACAGGAGTCAGAGTACGAAAGCACGTAGTGAAATACATACCAACAAAAAGAGTACAAGTACATAGAGTACATAGTTATCACATAGTGTGACTTATATTACATGAATATTACATTACCAGAAGACACAAAGTAAGAGTACAGGGAATGAAAATACTGGGAGATGCTCGCGAACTACAAAAAGGGGATCTCGCGAGCTGGTCAAAAAGAGAGACCGAGAATAATCTACTGCTAATCCACCAGCTCCGCAAGGAAAACCTGATCCTCCACGGAAGGGTCCACTACATTCCACACTCTCAGATCTGGACATACAGGTCCAAGATTGCCAGAAAGCAACCCGATGAGTACGTAAAATGAAGCCAAGTGGCATGCACAGGCAATCACACGTGTACATAATGAAAGTGACGTAGTTTAGTCATGCAAGTACAAGCCAGTAAAAAGAAAATCAGAAAATTTAATACAATAACACAGAGAATCATACATATGTGAAGCATTGTGTCAACCAATAATGTATGAGTAAAACAGTAAGCTCAGGCAATCATACATAATAAAACAGTGTACATGGATTGGAGGGCTATAATACAATGGCAAGTCATTTGCACAAGTAATTGAACATGCTGTATTTGAGTCATACAATAATAATAATCAGTACAGTCTGATATTTCAATCATTCTCTTTCTAGTGTCTCATACCACTGGCAATCAACACTAGAGCTCGTACTCCAACAGAACTCATTCGAATATGATATACGAGTACCAATATCTGAACGAGGGAGTGACCAAATAACGCACGTTTCTAATATTTCATCATTTGGTTAATTAAGTTGTATCGTGTACAGGTAATGTGTCGTGTCACAAGTCATATAGGCATAGACTAATCACAATAAGGCAGAGTAACATGAAGTCAGCATTAATCTGGTAGAATGCAATTAGTTTATTATAATATTATTACTCATTCAACCCGTATGTCTAGGTATGTGTCTTCCCATCCCAATACACATACATCCACATATGAGTAAGAAAAGGTTGATTATTGAAAATTGATGGGGATCAACGAATCATGTTTATAGTAGGCCTCGTGCATATTCGAGACAACGACCTCAAGAGCATCCGATACTGAGCTGAAACCTGCCGCGAAGCAGCAAGGGTATTACTTGTATGCTTGGAATGAAATTTAGAGCAAGGGTGCCAGTACGCCCACTGAAACACTTGGTGGCCCTCAGGTAGAACCGAACCATTATAAACATGTACCTATATTGATTCCATCAGTTTCTCCCATCCAGGTGTAACTTGTCTAATTATTATACATTATGTCCATGATTATCAGTACACAGATTAACATGAATATAATAACAAGAGGAACATGCATGATACAGGGGCACATGATCTGTGGGTGTATAACATGATAACGGATGTCAAGTCCGCGTAATGGTAATAATCATAAATTAGGAAATTAACTGGTCAGGTTTTATGGTATCAGGTGAAGTATACAATACAAGTAAATACATGATCACAACATCATGCGTTGTTGGTCCCGAGATGATGTCAATTGTAAGATCTAGAATATACGTCAATACTCAAATAAAAATATTAGCATTATAGAAATAAAGTCCTTACAATAAAAAGAAATTAAATCTCAGAAAGTAAAGCAAACGCAAATACAAGAGATTTATCCTGGTTCGGTCCTCGTGACCTACATCCAGTCCCCAAGCCACCCGCTTGATATTTTTCTTTATTCTTTGATTTTGTACACCCAAAATCAACACCTTGCACACCACTTGACAAATTCCCTTTACCAAATGTGTACAACTCTTCTTACAACCAAGAAGATCATAACACCTTGTACAACCTCTCTTCTACACCAAGAAGACGCTCTTGTACAATGCTTCTCTTTGAATGATTACAAACTTTCCTATAAGCCTTGAATCTGTATGTGATCATGGACAAGGGCTATTATAGGTGGACTCTCAGAAATCTTCACTATAGAGTGGGAATTTGAATGAAGAACTGAAATTGGAAAACAGTTTTCTGAAATCAGATTTTTTCGACAGAGTTTTTGGGCAGAAAACTATTGATTTGAATTGGTGTCTTTAGCCTAAAATAACAACCCTATTTATAGCTGAACTTTATGGTAAGTTAGGGTAGTTATTAGGACAAATTTGAATATATAATCGTTGGATAACGTTGGATAAAACACCAGAAAACAGAAACTGTCTAACAGTCAGAAACTACCATTAGTCGACTTGGGGTATGGGGTTAGTCGACTAGGATAGGCAATTTACACTGGGTTAGTCGACTAGTAAATGGACCAAGTCGACTAGGTCAAGATAAAATCAAAAATAAGTTTCTGGAAACTGAAACTAGTCGACCAAAACAATGTATAAATCGACTACATCAGGTTATAAGTCGACTATAAAGACTGTTAAGTCGACTAATAGTGACAAACAGAGAGTTGGTATGCTTGCAGGACAACAATTAGTCGACTAGGAAAAATGTCAAGTCGACTATACCATGTATAAGTCGACTATAAAAGGCTATAAGTCGACTAATAGGGCTATGATGTGTGTATGTTTCAAGCCTTTTAACATACTATAAACCATTACAATACACATCAATAGCAACTCTCTTTGGGAAGTCTTGATCATGTAGAACTCTTAAATAGGCTTGTAAGATAGAGCTCCATTGATATGTCTTCACAAATGTATCATCAAAAACAAGTTCCAACATTCTTCCCCTTTTTGATGATGACACTTTGTGTGCACGAATACTCCCCCTGCAGAAAATATATTATATGTTCTCTCCCTGCAGAAAATATGTGCTCCCCCTGCGTAGAACAGGTTATAACAAATATATAAAAATATGTGTTCTCCCCCTGCAAAAGATATATTATAACAAATATATATAATAAATGTATTGAAAATATTTTTCTTACTCTTATATAGTACCTGAAAGATAGACATTTAGAATGGTACCAATCATTAGAATATCAAAGCATTAACCTTTAGGAGACCAAACCCAATTTGAATTTAGTTTCCATCTGTTAGTATACACATAATTGCATGAATTACATATATCATGTATGTATGATGCAATATAAGTATTTTTATCAACAATGCTTAAGTTTTTAGGAATCCATATGAACTTGTTCTTAATTCTTCTTGAAATAATATCTGTATTTCTTTTCACAAAAGAATTACATGGATTACTAACATATGTAGATTTTCTAAAAATTCAAAGACCATAATGATTATGTGACATCTTTTGATATGATAACAAATCATTTAATTTTTCTTTTCCTTGATTAAATGTAGTCACATTTTTCAAAATCTCTTCATACTTCATTTTAAAAAGTAATATGTCTTTTTTCTAAAACAGAAATTCTATCATATAAAGACATAATTTCTCTTTTCAATAAAACATTATTTTGTAATAAATTCTCATTATCTTTTTTTTAATGATGATATCACTTTTTTAAAATCATCTTTTTGAGAATTTATAGAAGAAATTTGAGAAGCATAACAAGAATTTTCTTTGAAAAGTTTTTCATTTTCTTTTGTCAAAACTTTATTCTTTATCTTTTCATTCTTAAGATCATTGTATAATTCTTGAAATGCATCTAAGAGTTCAGAAAATTGTACCTCATCTTCTTCTAGAGCCATGTAACAGATGTTGGTATGTTTAGTGGTTTCTTCTCCATCAGAGGGAGAGGAATCACTATTTTCCCATGAAGCTTTGTAGTCTTTCTTCTTTTTGAACTTTTTGCTCTTGAATTTACCTTTATTTTTGAGCAAAGGGCAATCCTTCTTCATATAGCCTGTTTTATTACAATTAAAACATTTAAACTTACCTTACTTCAAGAACTTTCTGAACTTTTTTGAAAGCATTGTCATCTCCTCTTCATCGTTATTTGAATTGTCCGTGTCTGAAGATGCATGGAAGGCAAGTTCTTTCTTCTTTGAGAGATTGTTATTCATCCTTCTTTCTGTCTTCGAGTTGCACTTCATATGCCATTAGATTGCTAATAAGGTTTTCTAACGACATTGTTGAGAGATCATTCGCTTCTTCTATTGCAGTTGTCTTCTTCTCCCAATTTGGTGTGAGTGCACGAAGGATCTTGCAAACTTTTTTGACTTTGGTATATTCCTTTCCAAAGGATGCTAAGGAATTTGTTATGTCGGTGAACCTTATAACCATTTTTGAGATGGTTTCATTCTCTTTCATTTCGAAAAGTTCAAACCTGTAGACAAGAATAGAAATTTTAGATTCCTTAACTTTATTTGTGTCTTCATGTGTTACCTGTAGAGTGTGCCATATTCAATTTGCAGAAGTGGCTGTTGACACACGGTTAAATTCTTCTTTAGTTAAGGCACAGAATAAAGCATTCATCGCTTTGGCATTAAGGTTCGCATTCTTCTTTTGATCATCACTCCAAGAGGTGTAGTTGGTTGTCGGCTTGGTGTACGATGCTTCTACTATGTTCCAAAGTTCGTAGTTGAGCGATTGCAAATATATCTTCATTCTACACTTCAAATAGTTGTAGTTGGATCCGTCAAATAGCGGTGGCGTTGTGTAGAATGTCCTTCTTTGAATTGTGACGAAGGGAACTCCGTTGCCATCCTTAAATGTTGTTGACTGGATATGCAGGGCTTGTATGTCGGGTCGTACTCTGATACCAATTGTTGGTCCCGAGATGATGCCAATTGTAAGATTTAGAATATACGTTAACACTCAAACAAAAATATGAGCGTTACAGAAATAAAGTACTTGCAATAAAAGGAAATTAAATCTCAGAAAGTAAAGCAAACGTAAACACAAGATATTTATCCTAGTTCAGTCCTCGTGACCTACATCCAGTCCCCAAGCCACCCACTTGAGATTTTCCTTTATCCTTTAACTTTGTACACCCAAAATCAACACCTTGCACACCACTTGACAAATCCCATTTACCAAATGTGTACAACTCTTCTTACAACCAAGAAGACCACAACACCTTGTACAACCTCTCTTCTATACCAAGAAGACGCTCTTGTACAATGCTTTTCTTTGAGTGATTACAAACTTTCCTATAAGCCTTGAATCTGTATGTGATCATGGACAAGGGCTATTATAGGTGGACTCTCAGAAATCTTCACTATAGAGTAGGAATTTGAATGAAGAACTGAAAGTGGAAAACCGTTTTTTGAAATCAGATTTTTTTCAACAGAGTTTTTGGGCAAAAAACTATTGATTTGAATTGGTGTCTTTAGCCTAAAATAACAACCCTATTTATAGCTGAACTCTATGGTAAGTTAGGGTAGTTATTAGGACAAATTTGAATATATAATCGTTGGATAACATTGGATAAAACACCAGAAAACAGAAACTGTCCAACAGTCAGAAATGTCATTAGTCGACTAGGGATATGGGGTTAGTCGACTAGGGTAGGCAATTTACACTGGGTTAGTCGACTAGTAAATGGACCAAGTCGACTAGGTCAAGATAAAATCAAAAGACAAGTTTCTGGAAACTGAAACTAGTCGACCAGAATAATGTATAAGTCGACTACACCAGGTTATAAGTCGACTATAAAGACTGTTAAGTCGACTAATAGTGACAAACAGAGAGTTGATATGTTTGCAGGACAACAATTAGTCGACTAGGGAAAATGTCAAGTTGATTATACCATGTATAAGTCGACTATAAAAGGTTATAAGTCGACTAATAGGGCTATGATGTGTGTGTGTTTTAAGGCTTTTAACATACTATAAACCATTACAATACACATCAATAGCAACTCTCTTTGGAAGTCTTGATCATGTAGAACTCTTGAATAGGCATGTAAGATAGAGCTCCATTGATATGTCTTCACAAATGTATCATCAAAAGAAAGTTCTAACATGCCAACATAGTGCAACAAAACAGTACAGGTAAATATTTCAAACTCTTCACAACCATATTAATAATAATAATAAATTAAACTATAAACAAAGCCAGGCGGAGCTAAGCTAGGTCGTGTACAGCGAGGCTAAGCCATAGTGAAGATAGGCTCGCAGTGCATGGCGCCAGGCACACAGCGGCGCTAAGCTCTCAGCAAAGCTGGCACAACCCTTGGCGTGAAGCTGGCATAACCCTAAGTGCTAACACGCACGGCGAAGCTATCGCGTAGGCGAAGCTACGCTCGCAGCGAAGCTAGCTTGTGAACGCTTAGCCAACGCTCGCGGCAAAGTTACGCTCGCGGCAAAGCTAGCGTGTGAATGCTTAGCCAACGCTCGCGGTGAAGCGACGTCTGTAGCGGAGCTAGTGGTAAAGCGCTAAGCTCACCTAACCGGCAGAGCTAATAAAGTCCAGAGGCTAATGTCGGAGTTTGAAGTGAAGTCTAGAGGCTAGAGTAAAGCCCGGAGGCTAAAAAGAGCATGGAGGCTAAGATCACTAGGGTTACCCAATCAAACAATAATCCTAGTACAAGAATAAGCACTCGAGTTAAAAAGCACCCACTTACACAAATAACAAGTACCCGCAAAAAATATAACAAACACTCGCATAAGCAATCATCAAGCACCCGCATAAACACAACGAGCACTCGCCTATCGATGACCCAAGGCACGACGACGGACTCCGGTGGTGAAGGAGCTCCGGCGGAGCTTGCGTGTAAAGCGCGAGGAGAGAAAAATACCAGGAGAGAGAATAGACAGAAGACAGAGAGAAATAGACAAAAAGTGATGCGAGAGAGGAGACAGAGAGAATGAGAGAGATAGATGAGAACAGAGAGAGAATGAAGTACCAGAGAGAGTGAGAACAGAGGGAGAGGAGAGGGGGCCGGCCAAGGAAGGAGGAGAGTGGGTAGTTATGCGGCGAGCCGGTGGAGGTCGGCCTAGTGGTAGGAGGTGGCCCTAGGGAGCAATGGTGGGGGCTGGGCCGGGGTTGCGCGCGCGACAGATGGGAGGCCAGAGGAAGGTGGTGGGGATGTGTCGGGTAAGGAGCTGGGGGCCTGCTGGGGGTGCTCAGGGGCGGTCGAGGCTAGAGCTAAGCCTGATGGCCGGCCAGAGGAGGCGGGGGTCGTGCAAGGTGGTCAACTAGGTGGAGGAGAAGGGAAGGGAGGAGATGGCATCGGGCTGAGGAGGCTGCACGCGGGGAAGAGAGAAGGTTGGGGTTGCAGGGGTAGGCCTCGTGGTTACCGGCGATGAAGGGGTGGAGGAGTTGGTGGGGGTGGTGGCGCTGGTTGTTGGCGACCAAAAATGAGAGGGGAAGGTCGGGCTAGCAAGGGGGTTGTTGTAGCGCACCGAGCTGCTGGCCGGCGGGGGAGGTGGCCAGGGGGTGCAGCTGGGCTATTGGCTAAGGGATGAGAAGGAGAGAGGGAGAGGAGAGAGAAGAAAGAGATGGAGAAAAAGAGTAGCAGAGTGAGGGAGAGAGGGAGTGTTACAAGAGCAAGAGAGAGGGATGGAGTGAGAGAGAGGGTAGGTGGGATGGTGATGGGGGTCTGCAAGAGTGCAGTGAATGGGGGAAATGGGCGATGTTGTTGATGGGAGAGTATGTGAAGGAAAAAAGAAAAAGGAAAGGAAAAGGAAAGGAAAAAAAGAATAGGAAAAAAGAAACGTGCGGGGCTCAGGTCCACAGGATACGAGCCAAATACCAAATAATAAATATGAAAAATAGAAATAATACGGGCAAAAAATCGAGACACGCATCTGGGTACGTATTCCGAGATCGGTGTACAACATTAAGAAGATTGTTCAAAAGTAAATCGAAAAAGCAAGTCAACAACTCCGAAAAAAGTAGAACCTTGTAGCCTGAGGACTTTCGACTCACCACTCTTGGAGAAAATCACCACTCACCGCTTCCCCAAAAGTTCATAATGCCGAGCTTCGAGTGCTACTCTGGAGCGACCGATCCCATCCAGCACCTCCGATAATACCAAGACAAGATGGATGACCCCCTCTTAAGTCGCGTGTTCCCATTCAGTCTCAAAAGCGCCGCTTACGACTGGTTTTACTCTCCCGAGGCACTCACTCTGAAACTTCGAAGTGGTGAGGCCGATCTTCTAAAATCAATACGCTTCGCGTCATGAGTTTAAAGAAGAATATCAACCACCTCCTCACGGTCAGTATTTTAAATATCGGATATCGGTGATATACCGGTCGGCAAAATTATATACCAGATACCGGGTGATATATCGCGATATGATACTAAATACCGGTTGATATATCAATAGTAAATACATATAAAACATTATTAAAAGAAATAAGTTATTATCCAAACACATATAAAAACATCATTGAAATACCATAATGAACATAAAATAAAATAAAACAATCTCTCAAGTAAAAATAATAATTATTATCAAAATAAGTAACTATATCGGCCGATATATCGGATATTTCATCTCGGATATCAACCGATATATCGGCCACGTGGCGATATATCGGCCCATATCGGTCCAAACCGATATTCGGTAAATTTTTACGCTTATCGTATCGTTTTGGATAAAATACCGGTATCTCGGCTGATATACCGGTATCTCGGCCGATATTTAAAATAATGCTCACAGCCAAGATGAAGCACGGAGAGACACGGAGAGAGCCTCAAACATTACGTCAGTTATTTTCAAAACCAAATGGCCTTGGTGTATAACTGCAATGACGATGTAACTGCCACTGTGTTCATCAGTGGGTTGCATTCCTTCTATAAATACTTGAAGTATAAAGTCACTAGGATGAGGGACATCTTCTCTCGGGCTCAGAAGTACATACAGATCGAGGATGCTACACAGGACGTAACAAATTGCTCTCCCAAATAAGGGAATGAAAGGGAGAAACAGAATCCACATCTGTTCCCCCGAAGAAGAATCAAAATTGGGACGTCAGAGCAGTAAACAAGCTCGTACGGAACTCTGCCAAAGCCTACAGAGAGGAAACCGACCTCACCTCGTTCAAAATCTCTATGGACCATATCTTCAACGCCATCAATGATCAAGATTGGGTAAGGCGCCTCAGGCCACTCCCACCTAACCCGAAGGGGTTGGGAGCCGGAGAATACTGCATTTTTCACGATGGAATAGGACATTGCATCATTGATTGCCACTCTCTCCGGAGACGGCTTCAAGAGCTAGAGAGTATCTCAAGGAGTTTATCCTCAAGCCCGGGTAGCCTCAAAGACCAAAGTGCATAAGGAAGCCCTCGTGGCCCCGCAGCAAGAAAGTCAACTGGACTCCGATCCAGTATCAGAAAGTAAACGCCATCTTCGGCGCTTCCCTGACAGAAGGCATCGCCACCAAGGAGAAGGTCATTTACATAAACGAGGCTCGTAGGAGCAAATACCTTACGGTTCTGACAGATTCACCTTTAACTACGAGCAAACTAATCTCATTCTAGGACGTTGATGCCTTGGTTGCATACTTCTCGCACAATGAGATGCTCATTGATCACACATGTGCGTTGCATGTTTTCATATCATATGTGTCACATTTCTACATCTTTATTTAAATAAAACTCTGCTATTAATGTATTTTAATGTCCAATAGCGTGCAGGATAATTAAGAAAGAAAAGAGAGGGAAAGACAGATTTATCTAATTAATCCAAAAGTTCAAAAGAAAAGGTATCGATTAAAATGTAGATTTTGTGAAAACTATCTTATCTGAAAATCGAGTATATCAGATGAGATAAATACCAATTAAAATTAAAGCAAAAATGGACTTTTAAAGACTCAAATTGGTTGCAATGAAGATCAAAGGATATCTCGTCAAATTCAGAACAGAATTCAAGATCCAATGAGAAAAAAGGATAGGGAACAGATGGACGGTCACACGGCACCCTGACCCTGGCCCTTAGGCCAGGATTTTGCCGCGGAAACGCGGCTCTTTGTCTTGAAATTTGGGGGACTGTTTGCTCCCCCTATCTCTCCACCCGTCTCTCTTATCCATTTCTACCCTATAAATACCCCACACATCAGAGGCAGAGAAACGAAGACTAGGATTAATCTCTTATTTTTCTTTTAGGATTTAGGATTATTGTTAGATAGATATTGAGAAGTTGTATCTCGTTTTATTTCAATCCAACAACAAGACAGAGAGAGAAAAAGTGTGTAATTTACGTTGAAGTGACAATCAAAGGAGATTCACCTTACTTGACTCTACTCAATCTTACTAGTATGTCTATTCTATTCATTATATTGTTTGTTCTTTCTTTATTATGAGTAACTAAATCGATATTCTGGGCTCACTATTCTCCTTATATAAGTATTCTTCTTGATCGATTTCTATAAAAAGGACCCAACGGAATCATATGAATGCCTAAATTAAGCCTTGCATATTGGCGAGTATTCTTGAAGGCACATGAGGATGGGCTTAGACTTATTTTAAACTTCAATCTTGAAAACAAGTATTAAACTAGTTTTAATTTCATACTTGAGAAAATCTTGATGATTTAACATTCCATTTAAGAACTGTTTTAAAAAGAAGTAAACTTTTTCAAAATTCATCTTATGTGTTTTACTTGATCTCTTCTAAAATCAAGCCTTTACTTTTGCCTATGATCTAGTTGAGGCATCATCACTTTCAAGAAGAAAACCCTAGTTGAATAATAGAATAGTGAGCCCAGATTTTTCTTTATTAAATACAAACACAACATCTTCAAGCTTCTTTAAAATCATCTTCTCCAAAACTTTCTCCAATTTACAAGTTTTCTTTAAATCAATTCTTTACTCACCATCTTCTTTTTCATCTAAAAAACATAAGCACTAAAACTTGTTTTTCTCAAAATATCGAAAAGTTTGCATCACATCTCTCCTCATGGACACGACCGTTAGCCCTAAGTTACACGATATTCTCTAATTTCTAGCAATCAATTTTTGGCGTCGTTGCCGGGGAGGGAACGGTATTCTTGTGTTTTAACAAGTTTGGTGTTTTGTTTCAGGGTTAAAAAAATCAAGGTTGAGTATTCAAGCTTTGCAGATGAAGACTTGTGATCTTCTGCCCTTACTCTAGAAGTAGGAAACAAGATTTCAAAAGTTTGCTAAAAATGCAATTTATTATAGGACTACTAAAAACTCTTTCTTACAGGACATATTGTTATGTAAAAATAAGCTTTCTTTATTGTGAGTTTTCTGTACTTAATTATCTCACAATCTTATTTTTAATACAACAGTAATTGGTCCATTGTAATTATTTTAAAAAATGTTTAGACTTACATTTTTAGGCATTTATCTAATTACGTTTCATTTCAATTATTGTTGAAGAAAGCTATAGAC
This sequence comes from Agave tequilana, assembly GCA_038442645.1. Classification (NCBI taxonomy): domain Eukaryota; kingdom Viridiplantae; phylum Streptophyta; class Magnoliopsida; order Asparagales; family Asparagaceae; genus Agave; species Agave tequilana. The sequence continues at coordinate 116,033 of JAVJIF010033605.1, forward strand.
AAGGTGTGCATGCATAGCACATAGCTTAGGAAACATTCTTGAGTGATTACTTACTTGTTGAATGCTACTTTTCTATTCTTACACACTTTGCACTAAACATTTTAAGGGCAAAACCCAACAAAAAATAAGGTGGGGAAGTCATTACCCTTCTTTAGCCCACAAATCATCTCCAAGCATACATAACCTAAACCTAATTTAAAATCTGATAGACGTTGGCCTTAGGGACATCTCGAACTAATTGGGAGGTTATCCTAAGAGGGGAAGGTGTTAGAATTTGACTCCTGCCAAATCGGTGTCAAAGGACAGGGATTAAGGGACGAAACCTCGAAAGCTTGTGGTTTGGCTTAATTAGGCTCGTCGCTTTTGCGTGGATACCTCTCACCAATCTTGCCCTAACCTGACTGATTAGCTTGTGGTCAGAATCTGCATTATGCCTCATGTGGACAATCAACCAGTTAGGAGTTGTTTAGATCAAGGTTTATCTTAAACTAGGTTTGGTTGCGTTTTTTCTTGTTGACTATTGGTGAACTTGTTTGTGGTAGTGTTTGTATATGCAATCGTGGTCGAGAGACCCAAACACATCTAGGTTAATTAGAAACACATCACCACCTAAATAAGAACCAAAATCAGATCCGGTTATGGCTCAACCAATATCATTGCAGGACAGGTTCTACCCCATGAGAACCTCACTTCCATCTTGCATTCAACTTTTATCGGTTGGTGAACACAACTTTGAGCTCAAGCCTCAGTTCATCAACACACGCCTAAGTTTCATGGCTTAGAGTCCGAAGAAGCGTATTTCTTCACAAGAGAATTTGAGAAAGTATGTTTAATGATGAAAATTCTACACCTTGTAGACGACGCTATTAAGTTGAGATTTCTCCCATTTGCTATTAAGGACTTAACAAAGAAATGGCTATACAACTTAGCGGCCAGTTCCATCACATCATGGGATGGTTTTATTAAGGTTTTCTTGAAAAAATTTTACCCAATTCACAAGACTGCTCTCATTAAGAAAAACATTATGCAGTTCAAGTAAAAACTAAGTGAACTGTTTTGAAGGTATTTTGAACGTTTCAAAGACCCCTTTTCCAATGTCCTCATCATGGAATAGAGAAATGGCGACAATACCAATTCTATATGACGGTTTAGACTACTCAATCAAGACCCTCTTAGAAACCATGTGCCAAGGGGGATTCTTGCAAAAGAATGAGAATGAAAGATGGGATTTATTTGAGAATCTAGCTGAAAAGACCATCCGATGAGAACCAACTAATAAAAACTCTAGAAATTCAAACTCCATCTCTTCAAAAAGAAGTCTCCATTCAATTTAATCATTCATAGCTGCAGAGGCTAGAATAGCAAACCTAGCGAAAAACTGGAAGCTTTAGAAATTAAGGAACCAGTTCCAGACAACCAAGTCAACCCAAATCGATTTCTAAGTTCGAGTTGTACTTACTGTCAAGCTATAAAATCAATTTCCAAATCGGGTTGTACTTACTGTCAAGTCATAAATCATGTGTTTGAGAAGTGTTCAGTGTTCAAAACTCAACAATAATTTTCTGAACCGATGAATGCGACCTTTTCAAGACCCAACAATAATCCCTACGCACCAACGTACAATCCTGACTGGAGAAATCACCCTAATTTCTCATGGAGCCAAAACAACAATGATCACTCAAGGTCAAACCACTTCCAACATCCCAATCATAATCACAATCCTTCCTATCATCAACCCAATTACCATCCCAATCATAATCATCAATCTAATTCTTCCAATTATCAACAGAACTTTCCTAACCATGCTCCACAATCTTCTTTCCAAAATCCTCCACTTGAGAAAAGAATGACTGATTTTGAAAAGGCTATGGAAAGGTATGTGAGGAATCAAGAGTCCCTCATACAAACACTGCAAAATAACAATGCACAAGCCATAACGAGGTTAGATGTTCAAATTGATCAGCTAGCTAATTCACAAAATGAGAGGCCCAAGGGTACTTTGCCTAGTCAACCATTAACGAACCCACGGAATTCTAATCTAGTTAATTTGGCTGAGGATCAACAATTTAATCAATGTAATGTTGTTCATACATTAAGGTCGGGAAAGAAAGTTGATAATCAAGTGTCTATGACACCCAATCCCATTCAGCACAACAACACATAAGCATCCACTTCATCTAGTTCCAATACATCCCAATCTGACGAGTCTAAAAAGATAAATCAGTCAGTCAGTTGCACAAGCCTATAGTACCATTTCCTAATAGGCTGAAGAACAAGCAAAATCCACGCATGGATAAGATAATTGAGATCTTCAATCAAGTAGATGATAAGGTGTGGATAATTTATGAGTGATGGCATACTTTCGCATAAGACTTTCGAAGGATCTATTGCAAAAGTGGGTGTCATTATCACTAATGATAGCACGAGGGGCTCCGAAGCGCGAGAAGACGTTCTCCTTCAAAAACTTGATGACAATCTTATTTCATCAGCTTTGCTTGGAATGACTTTTACCCACTTGGACACATAGTCTACAGCAACTAATATGTATTGGTTCCCAAATGAATTAGGAAATGGATCCATAAAGTTAATGCCCCAAACATCAAATAGTTCTACTTTTAAAATTGGTTTAAGGGGCATCATGTTTCGCTTAAAGATCCTTCCTACCATTTGACATCTATGGCACGTCTTGCAAAACTCAAATGCATTTTTGAACAAAGTGGGCCAATAAAACCCACTTAGCAACACTTTTTCAGTAGTTTTATGGGGACCAAAGTGTCCACTGCATGCAACCTCGTGACAAAAAGACAGAACACTCTTAATCTCCTCATCGGGAATGCATCTCTTAATAATTTGGTCAGAACAATACTTGAAAAGATATGATTCCTTTTAGAAGAAATACCGGACTTGAGATAAGAACCGGTAGATGTCTTGTCTAGACCAATGAGATGGAGTTTGGTTCGTAACTAAGTAGTTTACTATGCCAGCGAACCAAGGTTCTTTAAAGGCAACCAAGAGTTGTTCATCGGGAAAGTTATCACGGATGGGCAGTTCATTGCATGGCGAGTATGGGATGCGCGAAAGGTGGTCAGTAACGACATTTCTACGCCTTTCTTATCTTAAATCTCGAGATCAAATTTTTGAAGATCCAACGAATTAGTCGGGCCTTAGCATCTTTCTTCGCCATCAGATACCTTAGTGCAGACGGTGAAGATGGTGGTTTTGAACCCAAGTATGTAGGGACAAAATTTCTCTAATGCAATTATTACAGTCAAGAATTCATTTTCAGTTGTAGTGTAGTTCAATTGTGCATCATTGAGAGTCTTAATTGAGTAGTAAATCATGTGCTGCTTGTTATATATGCGTTGTCTTTAGACAGCACCTATAGCAAAATCAGGAGCATCGCACATGATTTCAAACGGCTTTGATCAATCAGGTGCAGAGATGATTGGTGCAGAAATAAGCTCATTTTTCAGCTTCTCTCAAGCATTAAGACTTCCACTATAAAGTGAAGGACACATTCCTAACTAAAAGATTAATTAAGGGTTTAATAATTTGCTAAAGTCCTTAATGAACCTACGATAAAAACTGGCGTATCCTAAAAAGGATCGGATATCTTTAACACACGGTACCGAGAGCTTAGCTATGACCTCAATCTTGACTTTATCCACTTCAATTCCATTTTTAGAAATCTCATGACCCAAGACAATTTCATGTCTTACCATGAAGTGGCATTTCTCCCAGTTCAGTGTTAGATTTTTCTCGACATGACGTTGGAGGACGAGTTCGAGATGGTGAAGATATTGATCGAATGAGTCTCCATAAATGGAGAAATCATCCATGAATATTTCCAAAAATTGTTCCACCATATCAGAGAAAAGACTCAACATGCAACATTGAAACGTTCTTGAGGCATTGCATAAGCCGAAAGGCATTCAATGATAAGCAAATGTCTCAAATGGACATGTGAAAGTGGTCTTTTCTTGATCCTCTGGAGCAATGAAAATCTGATTATATCCTAAGTAACCGTCTAAGAAACAGTAATACTCATGGCCAGCCAAACGTTCAAGCATTTGGTCAATGAAGGGAAGCAGGAAATGGTCTTTATGAGTTGCTGCATTTAGCTTCCTATAATCGATGCAAACTCGAATCTTCGTGGGAAGTCGAGTTTGGACCAACTCTTTGTTCTCGTTTTCCACCATGGTGAAACCAGATTTCTTCGAAACCACGTGGACAGGACTGACCCTTTGGCTATCAAAAATGAGATATATTGCCCCATTGTCTAAGAGTTTCACGATTTACTATGAACAACCCTCTTGTATTATAGGGTTTACCTATGTTGTGGGTCTCTTTTTGGTGTCGCTTTTTCATTGAGATGAATGCGATGTAGAACTATAGATGGACTCAATCCCTTTATGTCGGTCATAGTCCAACCAATGGCTTCCTTATGTCTCCAAGAATTGTTTAAAGACTCTTTTCTTCCCCGTCATTTAAATGGGATGTAATAATGACGGGAAAAGCCTTTTGTTCGCCTAAATAGACGTACTTAAATGAGTAGGTAGAGTTTTCAACTCTAAGGAAGGGAAAGGCCCATTGAAAGGAGGAGTCAAGTTTATTGGCTCCACATTTGGTGAAATAGAGTTTGCGGCCCAATTCACAGCAGACTCGACAATCTGATCTGAGTTAAAGTCTTTAGACTCTTACTTAAAGTCACAATCATGTTCTAGTTCCAATTCTTTTTCATGTTCGCTAGTCAAGTTCTCAATGAAGTTGACTTCAAACGTTTGATCCTCACTATTACGTGGTTGCTTTCCTAGGTTGAAGACATTGACTTCTCTAGTCATGTCTCTAAAAGTTAACATCACGGACCATTCTTATAGTTGATAATAGCATTTGCAGTAATAAGGAATGGGCGCCCTAGGATAATGAGAGTTTGAACCCTAGGATTGGACACAGGTTGTGTCTCAAGGACAAATCAACGAGCTAGATAAACTCTCCGACCAAGATAAGGACATCATTAATTTTCTCCTTAAAAACTTTCACTGAACGATCAGCCATTTGGATGGGGACTCGAGTTGGACTAAGATCGCCTAACTCGAGTTGATAAACTGAAAAGAAAGCAAGTTGATACTTGCTCCCAAGTCAAGAAATGCACAACTAATCTCAGCTTCTCCTATAATGTGGGCAATGATAGGACAACCCAGATCCGTGTACTTGACAGGGATCGGACCCGACAGTAGCTCACTAATGTTAGTAGGTTTCTTTCAGGATCCACTCTATTTATAGATGAGGGAGCCCAATCGCCTCATATTCAAAATCCTAACCGTCTCCAAAGAGTCGGTTCATATCACAAATTTTATGGCATATTGAATCAGCCAGATCCACCTCTGTCCACGATCTCGTTCGTCGTGAAGTCAAGATCCTGATTAATAATTCGCCAGCTTTCACACCCGCTCTAATTTTCGAAAAAGCTCAGGATATGAAAAGGCGTCCTGACCGCTTCCCTTCAGAATACAAGTGACGCCTCGACTCCCCAAGCCAAAGGATAAATCATTCTGCCCCACTCGTTCTCCCTGAAATTCGGTGAAAAAGAAGAGGGGGCACCTGCAGTGGTCAGATTCTGATCTGCACCAGGATCACGACACACGTCCCACCTCATCAGAAACTCTTGATGACAGACGACAAGATGTTTCAGCGTAACATCTCCCCGAAACATCATCTCGCCGTTCTCGAGGTCACTTCTTTGTTCCAAAGACTCAATTGTCCCGAATCACTCCTTCCGAGAGCATCACCATTCTGAGGATGATTCTTCTCGTCCCGTGCAAGACAGACGTAGCAACTGACCTCCTTGATCACCACCTACATTCATGGAGATCGTTACGCCACTAGATTATCCCTCGTTTCAAACGTGCAACAACTTATATTCTCACGCACTGCTACATAAAATAGCAGGATCACTCATGCATTTAAGAACATAATCCAGACCGTTCTGAAGAAATCTCAACGTGTAAATCATGCGGTTATGAAAATTTGTATGACTCATGCCACAATAACAATTCTCAGGATATTTATACATTGAGAGTTGAAAAACCTTCAGAGAGCCAAGAAAAGCCCTCAACTGAAAAGAATACAAATCATTCCTTATTGTTTATTGTACCAGATACCAGAGATTGTAAACAGAGTTCAAGCTCTGTGGAGTACACTATAATCCTATGAAAATAATGAATTTCTTGCCCTCCTCCCTGTGGTTTTTAAAAATTGGGTTTTTATGTAAAATCCTGCGTCTTATCTTGCTCTCTGTATAAATCTCTAAGTTATTTCATTCCCCGCCGTGCGAAATTGACCGCTCGATCAATCGCGTCAGAAAATATCCAGCGCACACTCCTACTTCGCGTTAATCCATACACATCACGGAGTTCTACATCGTTAACATAGAGTCTCCTCATAACATGAGCTCCCGGAGGTCGTGGCTCCCATGATGAAAGTCGTCTTGTCCACCTTTCACCAACTGGTGCGGTATTCCACTCCGACCGAAACAGACGACATAAGAGGAGACAAGACATGTCGAGGACCATTTTCGTTATTGCTAGGAAGAAGTCTGGTTAGATGCCAAAGACTACAAAGGCAGTCTCCGACAAAGATATCCCAATGGGAAAAAATAGAAGCAGATTCTTACACAATAGCAATCACAGAGTGGCGAGGGCCAAGATCCCGACTCTCCCGTCGGCTCAAAAACTCCGGACAGTAGGTTGAAGAAGGAAGCTGAGATGTTTCACGTGGAGCCCCATCATCCAGAATGAGTTCTCTGGATCGATACGAAGCTGCCCATGAGAAGACTCAATTCGAGAAGTTTCTTTCCGAGAACCTAGATATATTCGCATGGTCCCACATAGACATGCATAGGGTCAACTCCTCTATCATATGCCACAAGTTGTCTATCCGTCCTGAGGCTGAACCAGTAAAGAAGAAACTGTGAAATATGAACACAAAATGTCTCCTGGCGCTCAGTTATGAAGTTGACTGATTGCTTAAGGTCGATTTCATCCGAGAAATTTCTTACACATATTGGCTTGCCAACCCAATTACGGTGAAGAAGAATGAGAAGTGGAGAGTCTGCATCGATGTCATGGACCTCAACAAGGTATGTCCCAAAGACAGTTTCCCGCCACCCAGCATAGACCAGATGGTCGACGCAACAACGGGTCATGAATGCCTATTCTGGATATAATCAAATCAAGATGCATCCACTAGATGAGGACAAGACGGCTTTCACCACTGGCTGTGTCATCTACTGCTACAAAGCAATGTCCTTCGGGCTAAAGAATGTAAGTGCCACCTTCCAGCGGATAGTCAATGAGGTCTTCAAGGAGTTGATCGAGCACACAATGGAGGTATATGTCGACAACATGCTCGTGAAGCGTCTCCAGCGCTCGGACCATACACAGCATTTGGAGGAAGCATTCGCTCTTCTCTGAAAATACAACGTGAAGCTCAAACCTGAAAAGTGCACCTTCGGAGTAGCTTCCGCCAAGTTCCTCAAGTATCTGATCACTCAGCGGGGAATCGAAGCCAACTCTAACTAGATATTCGCAATACTAGAGATGAAATTCCCTACTTGTGTCAAGGAAGTCTAAATCCTCAACGGACGCCTTGCTGCCCTCAATCGGTGCCTCAGTAGATCAACTGACAAATGCAAGCCTTTCTTCAGGCCATAACTATTGGCCAAAGGCCTATCACTCTAGTTTTGATGATGATCAACTCATGTAGTTATGGTACTAATGATCTTGTGTTTAATTAGTCTCAGATTTATAATCAAGATCGTAATTAGTGTTTAGCTTTAATAAAGGATTTAGAGTCAAGTTTTAGAGCTAGCACGGTTTGATTCGAGAGCTTGTGCATCAAAACCACATCAAGTACTCAAGAAGAGTCTAGCTCGTTGGATCAAGTTTGGACAAAGTCAAGAAGATGAGAAGACTTCAAGTGAAGACCTTCAAGATCAAGACTTGTGTCTAGGTTTGTTTTTATAAAATTTTATTTTTATAAAATTTTGTTTTTAGATAAAATGTAAAGGATAGAATAGTTGGTGGATTGCTCAAGTATACCATATACACACACACTCTTGATTTAGATATGTTTTTATAAAAGAATTTTTATTTTGGAAAAATACAAAAGACTTTTCATTTGACAAAAATACCGGTTTGGTTTTTGAAGTTTATTATATACATGTCTTTAACCAAAATCATGTTTAGTGCTTAATGTCAAAAACATAGATATTTCTCCATGTATGTGTAGTGGATCATATCCATACACTCTATACTTTAAAAGTGTTTAAAATATCTTGTTTGTATTTGGAGAAGTTTTGGAAAAATCTATTTTGGAAAAATACAGATTTTGTTTTTAGCCAAAAATTTTAAGTTACAAAAATAGTGCAAATTGTTTGTAACATGTCTTGATTTTGCTCAGACATGTTTGATTATCAAAGTATAATATTGAACCTATTTTTGTAGATTTTTTGTGAATTTATGGGATTTTATTTTAGAGAAAAAGCTAACTTTTAAATCCCTAAAACTGACCTGACCTGGCTTCTGCCGGTCGACCGAGCTTGAAGTCGGTCGACCGAGTCGGTCGACCGACGTGCACAGAATGTGCACGCCAAGTCTGCTGGAGGCCGGTCGACAGCCAGAGAGCTTCTGCTCTCTGGAAAGCCCCGGTCGACCGGGCCGGTCGACCGGCAGAGAGCTCTGATCTCTGTTCCAGGCCGCGGTCAACCTGGCCGGTTGACCGAGGCTCCTACGGTCAGAATTCTGACCGTTGGCGGTCGATCGGGCCGGTCGCCGTCAGCCGTCAGGGCTGAAAAATGCCCCAACGGGTAGTTTTTCTAACTCTATATAAAGGGGCTTTTGGGGCTGTGTTATCTAAGATTTTCAAGTGGATTTTGAGCCAGTTTTTCCAACTCTTTTAAGAAGTTTTCTCCACTTATATTTGAGCCAAATACTTCCATTCAAAAGGAGAGTTTATCAAGAGTTTTTCAAAGTGATTTCTTTAAGTTTTTCACCACACATTCCATCCTTGTTTTCCTCACAAACACTTGAGTTATCCATTGATATATTCATCCTATAGGAGTGTTATTGTGAGAGTGTTTATTGGTGATCAAAGTGTTTAGATCACCAAGAGTTCTTTCTTTTACTTTGAGGAGGTGGACTTGCGGGTTCGCGGTGTTTCGAGTTCGCGTGTGAACTCTTTGTTTGAGGTGCGGCCTCGGCGAGCTAGTGGGCTTGCGGTGTGTTCTTGCGGAAACAAGAGAAGGACTAGAGAGTCCTAAGAGCTTGTAGGTGTTACGGCACCAAGTGATCCGGTGGGATCGATTCTAGTGGAAATCCTTCATAGTGTTGAAGGCGGGGACGTAGAGTAAGTGTGCTCGAATCTCGAAACAAATCTCCCGTGTTTGCGATTGCTCTCTCTTGTTTATATCTTACATGTTTATATTGTCTTTATCTTTATATGCTTGATATACTTTGTGTGCTTAATCGTTATATGCTTGGAGATTGTTTGCTAACACTTGTATCCACCAAGAGAGCCAACGCGGCACCTCAACTCTTATTTAGAGGAATCTTGAGGAGTTAGTCCAGAGTCCTTCACGGGGAATCCGGCTACACTCTTGTGTTATACTTGGTGTTTAGTTTAAGAAGTTTTTAATTCCACATTAATTGACTATTAGATTAGCCATCACCTATTCACCCCCCTCTAGGTGATTACAAGTGGTATCAGAGCCAAGTGCTCTTGATTTGGGTCTTACAACCTAGAGTTAAAGATCCTCATTTTATAACTAATCACAATATTTGTACACACACCATGGATTTCATGTCACCTCCCACTTTTGACATTCTTAACATCCAAACTTGGAAGGTTAAGATGTCTATATACCTCAAGGCCTAAGCATTCATGTTTATCTTGCTACTATTAAAAATTCATATGTTAACAATAGCAAGTATATTGAGGCTAATTCAAAAGCCATTCATGTTTTGAAGAGTACCCTAAACAATGATTATTTATCTAGGTTTTCTAAGATTGACTCGGCTTTTGTAGTTTGAAACACCATCATCTCCCTTGACGAAAAGGAATAATATTATGCGGGGAGCGACTCGAATGTTGGAAGTGACGCTTCCAACGTATGCTACATGGTCCAAGGGGATAACCCCCTTGAGGTAAATACCGAATCCGAGGTAGAAGAGGATGTTGATATGTCCTACAATGAACTTGCATCGTTTTGTCAACTCTTAGAAAAATGACATGCTTAAAAAGGATAACAAGAAAATGAAAAATAAATTGATTGCATGGTAAAAGAAAAGGATTCTTTTCAAACTAGATTTGAAAATGCTTTAAAAGAAAATGAGTCTTTTAAAAATAAAATTGCAAGCTTTGAAAAAGATAATGATAGTTTGAAAAATGAAAATGTTTCCTTGTTTCTAAATTAAATGATCTTTGTGAAGGAAACACCTCTTTGAAAAATAAAATTGTTTTAGTGAAAAAATAAAAGGAAATTGCTTTGCATGAAAACACTTCTTTAAAAAGAAAAATGGTTGAAAAAGAAAATGTTTCTAAAAAGAATAAGAAAAATGATTCTCATTCTCACCGTGCTTTACATGCCACTATTAATCAAAACGAGATTAAATCTTTGAAAAATAAAATAAATTATTTGAGCTCAACTTTGAGCACATGTGCATTTAACCATAAAAGATTAGAATCTTTATTTCAAAAGAAACAAGTTCCCCATGTTCATGCACAACACCCTCAGCATGCATATGCACACTTTGCACGTCATGACCACACACACACTCATATGCATCCTAGAGTGTACAAATGTACACATTGTGGCCGCAAAGGCTATTTAGCAAAGTTTTGTTTTGATAAGTTACATCATATTAATTTTGCTAAGAAAAATGTTTGGGTTCCATTAGATGCTAACCCTCGTGGACCCAAAAAAATGGGTACCAAAATTCTCACCTTGTGTTTTTGATGTAGGTGCGGGCTCTCACAAAACGTGAGAGGGATGGTGCCTTGATGGTGGATGCACATGGACATGATGGACACATATTTGATGCACCGCTATCAAGGAGGTTTGGTGGGACAACTACCATGTTTTGGAGAAGTAAAGCATAGTTCTTTGGTTTGGTAACTATCTCTAAAACTCCTACTTTATTACATGCATTTATGATTGATGATCTTTAGTATGTTTTAGTGTTTGTTAAAATGTTCATGTTTTGTGCTTCATGAGGTATATAACTTGTTTAAATGTAGTTTTTATCAAAACTTGGATATATACATGTACAAATAGTGAGCAACAAACTGATTCATATATGTTTGCACTTCATTGTTCATTTGTACTCATTATATGCAAATGTATAGCCTAGTTTTGATGATTCTCTCATTTACACTTGTTTTGCCTATTTTCATGTCTTACTTCATGTATATGTATTTTGTATTCAAATCTAATAAATATACATGTATACCCCATGAGTAATTTGCCTTCATGCAATTTACATTATGGACTCTTTTTATGTTTGGGATATGTATGCATATGTTAGGATTGGATAAATCATACATATACCTAGAAGTTTATTTTTTATGAAAATAAATTTCATGTTTTCATGTTTTGATAAAAATGATATTCATGTTTGTTTTTGAGCTTCATTGATTATCTTCATGGATAATGCTAATACATGACTTTTGTGCACTCACACTTTATTTTGTTTATTCATGACTTTGTTTCATGATTATTTTTGAGCCTTATAGATTTCGAGTGTCACTTCTTGTGTATTTAGTATGTTTCATGATAGATATATATTTGGTTTCATGTTTTTGAAGGATCTTTAACTAGTTTTTCAAAAATTACTTTAACTAGTTATTATTCTTCATTTGGTAGTTTTTTCAATAAAATATTTTCAAACCCTATTTTGAAAACCCCTACCTATCCCCTTATGGGCAGACGGATGGGCGAGTATGCCTTGCAAGTCTCATTGAAAACTTTTACCTTGTACATAAAAGGGTGGTAGATTATGAGTTATATACTTCATTTCAATTGATATTTTTTTTGTGTATATACTCATATTTTGGTTCCTATATATGTATGATTCATTTCAAATAATATCAATTTCTATTGGTATTTCATTTTCATACATATATATGATTTATTTGTGCTTGATTCTCAAAAATATTTACTTGTTTAAAGCACAAAGTTTGTTTATGCTAAGCTTAATTCAAATCTTGATTTTCAATTGATTTCTCAATTGATATTTTAATAAGCTTATGCATTATTTTTAAAATTGGTATTTTTATTGATATCAAAAATGTGCAACAATCTTAAATTTGATATCCATATATTTCAATTGGTATCAATATGATTCTATTTTTGATTAAGAATTCAAATTTGTAATGTTTATTTACAATTGGTATCTTAAAATTTGATTATTTACAAGTGGTACCTTAAAAATTTTGTTTATATGATATCTTAAATTTGATTTACTAAGATATCTCAAAATTTGTTTTATTGAGAAAAATTAAAATTTTGTTTTAATATGAAATTTTAAAAATTAAAAATGTTTTGATGTGTATTGCCTATATGCAAGGGGAGCTTAACATCTCTTCTACATATAGATTCATATTGAGTGTATCTTATATTGAGGAGCTTGACAACTCTTCTTTATGCGGTACACGTGTGTAGGGGGAGCTTCACATCTCCTCTTATGCATTGCATATTATGCGTTATGTGAATTAGGGCTTGTCATCCCTCCTTCATGTAATGCATATATGTAAGGAAGTTAACTTAGCGTCTTCCTCTTCATGAATGTATATCGCATATATCTCTTTTATTGATTTGTTTAATGTCACCCCTTTGTTGATTTTTGCTTTTGAGAAAAAGGGGGAGAACATTGTTTTGTTTTAACCCCTTTGCTGATGATTGACAAAAAGGGGGAGAAGTATTTTGGTATATATGCGTGTTTTGGAAAAGGATTTATGTTTATGCATATATGTTTTGTTTTGCAAAAAGGAGAAGAAAATTTGATGAGTTTTATGCTTGATTGGCATGTTTATCTCCTTATGTTTGCATACATGTTTAGTTAGTTTATGTGCTTTATTGCCATATCTATTTATTTATTGTGATGCATGAGTTAAGGGGGAGCTTCTTTGAAGCTTTACTTTAATTCATGCATATATAACTCCATGAGTTTTGTCATCATCAAAAAGGGGAAGATTGTTGGCCCAAAGGCCCATCACTCTAGTTTTGATGATAATCAACTCATGTAGTTATGGTACTAATGTTTAATTAGTCTCAGATTTATAATCAAGATCGTAGTTGGTGTTTAGCTTCAACAAAGGATTTAGAGTCAAGTTTTGAAGCTAGCACGATTTGATTCGAGAACTTATGCATCAAGACCACATCAAATACTCAAGAGGAGTCTAGCTCGTTGCATCAAGTTTGGACAAGTCAAGAAGATGAGAAGACTTCAAGTGAAGACCTTCAAGATCAAGACTTGTGTCTAGGTTTATTTTTATAAGATTTTATTTTTAGATAAAATGTAAAGGATAGAATAGTTGGTGGATTGCTCAAGTATACCATATACACACACTCTTGATTTAGATATGTTTTTATAAAAGAATTTTTATTTTGGAAAAATACAAAAGACTTTTCATTTTGACAAAAATACCGGTTTGGTTTTTGAAGTTTATTATATACATGTCTTTAACCAAAACCATGTTTAGTGCTTAATGTCAAAAACATAGATATTTCTCCATGTATGTGTAGTGGATCATATCCATACACTCTATACTTTAAAAGTGTTTAAAATATCTTGTTTGTATTTGGAGAAGTTTTGGAAAAATCTATTTTGGAAAAATACAGATTTTGTTTTTAGCTAAAATTTCTAAGTTACAAAATAGTTCAAATTGTTTGTAACATGTCTTGATTTTGCTCAAACATATTTGATCATCAAAGTATAATATTGAACCTATTTTTATAGATTTTTTGTGAATTTATGGGATTTTATTTTAGAAGAAAAGCCAACTTTTAAATCCCTAAAACTGACCTGACCTGGCTTCTGCCAGTCGACCGTACCGGTGGACCGAGCTTGAAGTCGGTCGACCGACATGCACAGAATGTGCACGCCAAGTCTGCTGGAGGGCCGATCGACCGCCCCGGTCGACCGCCAGAGAGCTTCTGCTCTGTTCCAGGCCGCGTTCGACCGGGCCGGTCGACCGCCAGAGAGCTCTGCTCTCTGTTCCAGGCCACGGTCGACCGGGCCGATCGACCGAGGCTCCAACGGTCAGAATTCTGACCATTGGCGGTCGACCGGGCCGGTCGACCGTCAGCCGCCAGGGCTGAAAAAAATGCCCCCAACGGCTAGTTTTTCTAACCCTATATAAAGAGGGCTTTTAGGGCTGTTTTATCTAAGATTTTCAAGTGGATTTTGAGCCAGTTTTTCCAACTCTTTTAAGAGGTTTTCTCCACTTGTACTTGAGCCAAATACTTCCATTCAAAAGTAGAGTTTATCAAGAGTTTTTCAAAGTGATTTCTTTAAGTTTTTCACTACACATTCCATCCTTATTTTTCTCACAAACACTTGAGCTATCCATTGATATATTCATCCTATAGGAGTGTTATTGTGAGAGTGTTTATTGGTGATCAAAGTGTTTAGATCACCAAGAGTTCTTTCTTGTACTTTGAGGAGGCGGACTTACGGGTTAGCGGTGTTTCGAGTTCGCGTGTGAACTCTTTGTTTGAGGTGCGGCTTCGACGAGCTAGTGGGCTTGCGGTGTGTTCTTACGAAAACAAGAGGACTAAGAGCTTGTAGGTGTTGCGACACCAAGTGATTCGGTGAGATCGATTCTAGTGGAAATCCTTCATAGTGTTGAAGGCGGGGACGTAGAGCAAGGGTGCTCGAACCTCGAAATAAAGCTCTCGTGTTTGCGATTGCTCTCTCTCTTGTTTATATCTTACATGTTTATATTGTCTTTATCTTTATATGTTTGATATACTTTGTGTGCTTAATCGTTATATGCTTGGGGATTGTTTGCTAACACAACCAAGAGAGCCAACGCGGCACCTCAACTCTTATTTAGAGGAATCTTGAGGAGTTAGTCCAGAGCCCTTCACAGGGAATCCGGCTACACTCTTGTGTTATACTTGGTGTTTAGTTTAATAAGTTTTAATTCCGCATTATTGACCTTTAGATTAACCATCACCTATTCACCCCCCCTCTAGGTGATTACAATAACGAAGAATGGAGCTGACCACTGTTGGGACGAACAATGTGAAGCGGCATTCCAGAGTCTGAAGATTTATCTGGCGTCTCCTCCACTTCTATCCAAACCTCTTCCCGACGAAACGTTATTCCTCTATCTCATAGTCTCTGATAAGGTCGTGAGTACATTTTTGATTTGGGAGGATGAAGGCATTCAAAAGCCAGTCTATTATGTCAACAAGTCCTTAATCGATGCCCAAACGAGGTATACGAGGATTGAAAAACTAATTTTCGCTCTCTTTGTCACTACGAGAAAGTTGAAACATTACTTTCAATTCTTCCCTATCGTCATGCTGACAGAATACCCTTTGAGAACCATAGTGGAGAACATTGTTTTAAATATCGGCCGATATACCGGTATATCGGTCGAGATACCGGTATTTTATCCAAAACGATACGGTAAGTGCAAAAATTTACCGGATATCGTTTTGGACCGATATGGGCCGATATATCCCCACGTGGCCGATATATCGGCCGATATCTGAGATGAAATATCCGATATATCGGCCGATATAGTTACTTAATTGAATAATTATTATTTTTTTGCTTAATAGATCACTTTATTTAATTCTATGTTCATTGTGGTATTTCAATGATGTTTTTATAAGATGTTTGGATAATAACTTATTTCTTTTAATAATATTGACAATTGATATATCAACTGGTATTTACTACCATATCGCGATATATCACCTAGTATCCGGTATCCGATATATAATTTTGCCGACCGGTATATCGCTGATACCCGATATTTAAAACACTGGTGGAGAATCCCGAGGCCACCGAAAGAATAGTGATGGGTCATGAAGATCAGACCTCTCAGAGTTACATTCGAGTCGAGGACAACAATCAAAGGGCAAGTCTTGGCGGACTTTATTTTGAATTCACACCAGGACTCCACCGCAAAGCAACCTCTTGAAGGGTGGGTCCTGAATGTGGATGGCGCATTAAATGGCAGGGACGCCAGAATTGGGATAGTCCTCACTACCCCAGAAGAATGCATAATTGAGCAATCTTACACTCTCGGATTTCACGCCACCAATAATGAGGTCGAGTATGAAGCAGTTATCGCATGTCTGAAGATGGCGGCTACCATCGGCATCGCGAAAGTGAGGTTCGTTGCGACTCAATACTTATAGTGAGTCAATAGAGAATACACAGCCAAGATGATCGGATGGTCGCATACCTGAAGATCATTACTACTAGAAAATTCAAATTCTCCCGTTGCAACTTTATACAAGTCCCGAGATCCGAGAATAGCCACGCCAACTCCCTGGCAACGCTAGCATCAACTGTCGACTTCCAATTTAGAAGCGAGATCCCCGTCGAATACATCCGAAAGCCAAGCATCCACAAGTCTGAATAGGAAGTGTTGCGTCTGGATACTTCTGCGGGGTAGAGGGATCCCATCCTATACTATCTCAAAGATGGGACACTCCCCGATGACAATGCTAAAACCCAGAGGTTGCAGCATCTCGCCACCGATACATACTCTTGTGAGACCTGTACAAGAAGTTTTATTCCAAATTGTACTCCGACCCATACTTAAGATGCCTTGGTCTGAAGGAAGCCAGAACGGTAATGTAGGATGATAGTAATTAATGGGAACCATGCGAGAGGTTGATCTCTCGCTCACAAAGCCATCAACCAAGGACACTATTGGACCAAGATGTTCCATGATGCCAAGGAATATGTGAAGAAATGTTTGCAATATCAGAGGTTCGCTCCTTCAAATAGACCAAGCATGGACCTTCTCACTCTGCGGAGTCCCTGACTCTTCATGCAATGGGGGCTAGACGTGGTGGGGCCCTCTTCTCCGAGCGCTACCCCAGTTCATATTCCTAGTAGTAAGCACAGACTACTTCACCAAGTGGGTGGTGACTTCAATGGGTTTGAGGCTTCACCGATATTGAGAAAAAAGCCTCCCCTACCCCCTGGCGACTTACGAAATATAGAGGGGAACAGGTAGAAAAAAAATCTTATTACTCTGAATACCTCCTAAAGTATATCTGCAATCTACCCGGAGGGAGGTCTGGAGAGAATCCAAACCTATTTAAATGAAAAGGGGAATCCCCGCGAATACCACATAGAGGAACTCCAGGAAAAGTACCATCTCCGATGTCACAGGATAATAGATGTCAAATTCCTCTGACAGAACAACATATGTCGCTTTGGGCTCCTTCATAGCATCATCTCCGATAACAGGATGAACTTTGCCAGCAAACAGGTGGCAAGGTTTGTGTCAAATACAAGACCACCCACCGATTCTCCACCCCATATCCATAAGGCAACAGCCAAGTCGAGATCAGCAATCACATCATCCTCGATAGTCTGTGCAAGAGCCTGGACAAAACAAAGGGAAAGTGGGTGCAGAGACTCCCCGGAGCACATGGGCGTCTCAGAGCACCAAACGCATCTCGACGAGTGAGACTTCGTTCTCCCTATCTTATGAAACAGAGGCCAATTTTAGTCGACATTTACATACCAACATTCCGAACAGAAGAAATCGATTGGAACCAAAATGTTTCTCAACTTCACTTAGACCAAGATCAGTCAGAAAAAGGCGACAGTAAGCTCAGATCCGCATTGTCGTCTATCAACAACATATCAAGGCCGCTCATCACAAGAAGGTAAAGGCTCATGAATTTTGAATTGGTGATATGGTTCTAAAGCGCATCATTCAGAGCACCAAGGAGAAAAAAACGTAAGAAAGCTCGGACCAAACTGGGAAGGCCCATACATTGTGGCCGCCAGATGAGGCAATAGTTCATACACCTTAGTGGATTAGACGGAAAGACGCTCAGAAAGCAATGAAATTCTTTTCAGTAAAATAATACAATGTATGATTCTATTACATTCAATGAAAAAGTTCACAATTGTGCACCATCTCTTTCTCAACTCATCTTGAAAATACGTCAAAAGCCTATATTGGGTCCTCATCCTGACGGCTAGGACTTACACGAGTTCTCCTGAAAAACAGAAGCGCTACTGATGGTCATTCATACAGCCTATATGTGGGTCTTCACCCTGACGATTAAAACCAACATGGAGCTCTCCTGAAAGACAAAAGCACTACTGACGGTCACTCATACAGCCTATGTCACGTCCTCACTCTGATGGTTAAGCCTACATAGAGACTCTTCTGAAAAATGAAAGTCCTTATGATAGCCCCGACAGCCTATATCGAGTCCTCACCCTGATGGCTAATTCCTACAGCCTATATCAGGTCCTCTCCCTGATGGTTAAGCCTACACGGAGACTCCCCTGAAAGATGAAAATCCTCATGTTAGCTCTGAGAACCTATATTGGGTTCTCACCCTAACAGCTAATCCTACACAGAAGCTCTCGTGAAAGATAAAAATCCTTCTGATGACTCTGACAGCCTGTAGCGGGTTCTCACCCTGACGGCTACGCCTAACCTACATCGGACTCTCGCCCTGACAACTAGAAGGGTCTGTGGAGACTCATTAGAATGAATCACCGGAAGGGGCAAGCTTTGACAACTGTAAAGTTCCTCCGATAACTGTCGACTTCGCATCCTAACTCTCACTCCCTTGGGTCGAACATAATCAGACAAATACAATGAGCCGTACCAATAGACAGAAAAAGCAAGATTTAGAATTGAAGGAATCGTTACATGTTTATTATGTATACATTGTTACAAAAGGAGTACAAGTCCCAAATGAGCGGACTACTACCTGCGCCTCTCACTCAACCCCGGCCCGGTTTGGCCCGAAAAGTGATTCCTGCCCAGTTCAAAGCACAGACCCTGAGCTTCTTGATAGGACTCGTGTAGCGATCATTTAATCGCACCACTTTCGCTCGCAGTTCCTCAACCTCGCACTCGTGACGATATAAACTAGCTCCAATCGTCGAATCTTCACTCTAAGCTCAAGTTTCTCTTCAATATTTTGTGCCTCCTGTGACTGGAGCGAATCGATCACCGACTTTCTCAAGGATAATGTCGCGCAAGCCCGAGGTGTCTTCCATCACCTTCTTCAATGCCTCCATCTTTTCCTGTAGAGCCTCAAACAGTTCAGGTTTCTCCCTTAGCTCCTTCAGTTATTGGGCCTGCTCTGTCCATTTATCTATCCATTTGAATAACTGGTCCCTGCCCTTCGATCGATGGCAGTTCAGCTCGCGATCCAACTGATAGATGAGGCAGTCATGCAGTATCATTTCCATGTGGAGAGGGAGACCGGGCATCGACCGAAAGCGTCTCCTCGCCACTCTCTTGTCGGGCATGTAAATGATCGAGCAGGTATCCGGGCTTCTCCCCGAGGCTTAGGTCGGGACCTGCACCCAAGTCTTCAAGGCCGTCAAACTCGGAGTCATCCGAGTTTTCCACAAGCTCTTCAATAAGCCTGTTACTCGAAGCCCCACATTCATCAACACCCTGAGTAGGTCTGGCTAGGCTTAGGAAAATTCCTCAGGAAGTGGGAGTCATATATTCCAGTCTCATCAAGCAACAACCAACAACAGAATGCCAAGATAAAAAACAGACCAAAGTTCAAAAAATCCAGGCATTCAGCAAAAATTTAATACAACCAGGGAAACAATAGTTCGCTCAAGCACTTACAATGTCTTGATGAGGTGCTTCAGCAATTCTGGAATGAGGCTCGACCTGAAGATCTACGGGAACTTCGCTGGTCGAGAGGTCTTGAGAAGCACCAGCTGCCGCGATGGGGGCATCAGGGAATGAGGCGCATTGGAGGCCAAGAATGCCGATGTACGTTGATCCCCACGAGAGATTCTAATCTCAAGAGGGTATCTTGGTGCTTTGTCTTGCGCTCCATCCTTATACCCCTTCCCGTACTTCATGGGTTTGAAGATCTGAACCTCCTTCTGCACTCTCGCCACAACATCGCCAGCTTCTTTCTCAGCCTCTGCCTTATCAACGAGCGCCTACTTCTATTGACGAAGCAGACCTTTCTTTTCATCCAGGAAGGCAATCCTCCCGCAGCACGTTCGGCTTTGGCATCATCGACCAGCTGGCGTGTATTGTACTCAACTCTTTTAGGGCAAATTGTAGCTCCGAGTCTTTCTTCTCCGAGGTCCTCTTCTCTAGTTCACCCCGAACCACGGGCAACTCTCATAACGCAAACTCCCTCTCCTTAGCTCCTCCTGAAGCCGATCAAGCTCTCCTTCCAGACCTCGTCGAGCAGCCAACTCGCAGTCCAAGTCGGTCTGGACTCATCCGTCTCTCTCCCCCAGCAGACAACTCCTCGACCCTCTTCTGAAGCTCCAAGATAAACCTATTATTTTCCCTCATGGCGGCATGTTGGCCACCCAGAAATTGAAATGTGAACACCACACTCTGCAACAAAGTTAATTAGAGAGGCAACATGGTTACCTGAGAGCAAGACATAATCTAAACATACCCTGAAAAGGTCATTCTCTAGTGTTCTCCTCTGATCTCTCGACTGGACCATCTCAAACTCCTCCAAACCTCGGAGAATAGCACCATGACTGAAGGCCACCACGCTATCTCCCTTCCGCAAGAACATCTTCCACTCGGAGCTATGAGCTCAAGATTCTTGACTGCATCCAAAGAAGGGAAGACTCTCTCCATAACCCTCGCACAGATGCCCCCTGGCCTGATGAGCCACACCCAACGATGGCTCCGAGCAAGGGGTAGTCAAAGTAGGTTCCCAAGCTGAAGGGATCGCCTTTGAGTTACCTTCCAAGGGTACAAATTCCATAAGGACTTCGACCTCGAAGGCGGGATCCTATATTTGAAAGTCGGAGAGGGGGTCAGAGACTCCAATGGACAGAGGATTTTGACCACTCAAACATAGCAAACAAAGCTGCTCTCCCCGATCCGTCTCCTATTACCGGGTTAGAGCTTCCGTCCAGCTCACAACTCCTCTCCAACTCATCCTCGTCGGAGCTATACTCGACTCGGCATCTCTTCTTCAAAATAAAAGTCAAGACCAAACCAAATACAAAAGGATTTAAAAACAAAATTATACACACCTCAAAGGTCTCTGGCTGAGGAGACTGATGCATCCCACTTCTTCTCTGGGCCAGCCTGAGTTGGGCGCTTCTTTTTGTTCATCACAAGCTCCAGACTGATGCTCTGTGTAGGAGGCTCGCCCACCTTAGGCAAGACTCCACTCGATCCAGCGCCTCTCTTCTCAACGACGGGTGCAGCGACGAGGGCAGACTCTGCGCCATTCGAGCCCGCCTCGAAACAACTGGGCACGGAGAGACTGTTGGATCCAGCAATCAATTCCAGTTGTGAACATCGTAATCGATCCGGAACAGCCTCTGCACTCTCTCCTGGACCTCCTCCGAGACTGACCTACTCCCCTACGAAATCGGTCCCCGGTTACACGAGGTTGGAACGACACCACGACATTTTGTAGGAGCAGCCTCTCAAGGGCCAAAGACCCGGATGACGATATCACGCCACGTGGTCATTGTCTACTAGGTTGACAATCAACCCATCACAGTCGTTCTGAGGGCTGAAGCGACCATCTTGGTTGGTCTTCCTCATAGAATAGATGGCATAGAAGTCCTCACACCTGCACGAGTTGGGAGTAAAAGAAATGTATAGGGCTTCGAAGTCCAGAACTGTGTGCCAAGCCCCCGCCGTAAACTGCGATGGGGCAACCTAAAAGTGACACAAGACGTCACAGGTGAAGTTTGTTAAAGGAAGCTTCAACCCTAATGCCAAGATTTTGAGATAAAGATATACACCACATGCAAGTGGTGCCATGAAATCTGTCTTGGCAGGGCACCACTCCACTTGGACCAAGTATGCGTCGACCTCCTTCTGACTACGGAGGATCAACGTCTTGGGATCAAAGTCTATGGCTTCTCTCATTCAGAAATGTGGTCTCTTTCCTTTCTCTTCAGCACCTTTCCTGCTCCTTCCCTCACCGCCAGCGACAACATATTTTCCTCCTCCAGCCATTTGAAGAATCGATTGAAAGATTTGGAAGAAAAGATTTAAAGCAAAAGAGAAGGAAAGTGAAGAGGCGGAAAGCTCAAAGATTTCTAGGGTTGTGAAAAGTCCTAGTTTTCAACTTCCCCCCATTTAAGAGTAGGCGCTGATGTCCCCGCAATGATGACCTTGAAAAAGTGTTCACCTTTCCACCCACGACGCCTAAATATGGACCATTGTACGAACCTAACACATTTGATGGCTTCCAAACGATGGTTATCTGCTCAACAGGCTCGCGGACTAGACACGTGATGTGACTTTTGCCAACCTTATAGACGTAACATAAAATGCAAGAGTATGGAAAGGTGCCCCAATTGCTCTCCTTCAAGTGCTCTCCAGTTGTTCACCCACGAAGCACAAGATGACGCCCCGTGTACTCAGAGAAAGGTCACATCGGAGGATAGGATCAGTCTACTTCCCTACTCACTCGGACTTTAAGGAGGAGGGGGCATATGTAGTAGTTGGATTTTTAC
This sequence comes from Agave tequilana, assembly GCA_038442645.1. Classification (NCBI taxonomy): domain Eukaryota; kingdom Viridiplantae; phylum Streptophyta; class Magnoliopsida; order Asparagales; family Asparagaceae; genus Agave; species Agave tequilana. The sequence continues at coordinate 138,751 of JAVJIF010033605.1, forward strand.
CCTCGTAAGGATCACGACACGTGTCCCACCGCCTGGACGCATCTCTTCTCTGCCAGCGGGCCTAGCTCACATACAAACCTAACATAGGCCCAAAAAGAAAGCCTCAGGTCTCGCCCAAGCCCACATCTGATCAGACATTACTTACCTGGATCCACTACTTAACCGGAGCTATGCAACTTTCCAGGAACTCCAATAATCGGTATAAGAATCCTTTCCGGAGCTACCCAAGGCTCTGACACGAAAACCCTCCGAAGCCTGCTACACATGCGCTGCTTACAGCTAGATAGCTCGATAGATATGCTACCAGATCATCCCTACAATCCAAACGTTATAACGCCCCTATATCAATGTGGGCTGCTATGAATAGTACCGGATATCTCTGCATGGTTATCGCAACGATCAAGCAGCGTGATCCAAGCGGTTACGGAAAATTCATAACGTGCAAATCATATAGTTATGTAGATCCTGTTGGAACTTGCTTTTGATGAGACATTTGTGAAGCCTATTCATTTGGAGCTCTATCACAAGCCTATTCAAGAGTTCTTCATGATCAAGACTTCTCAAAGAGAGTTGCTATTGATGTGTATTGTAATGATTAAATAGCATGTTAAAAGCCTTGATGCACACACACACATCATAGCCTTGTAGTCGACTTATAGTCTTTGCAAGTCGACTTATACATAGTATAGTCGACTTGACCAATTCCCTAGTCGACTAGCTTCTTGTCCTGAAAGATCCCAACTCTTTGTTTGTCACTGTTAGTCGACTTAACAGGATACCTAGTCGACTAATAGACTTTTGAAGTTGACTTATACTTTCCCCTAGTCGACTAATACCTGACCTAGTCGACTTATAAATTAGTTGTGGTCGACTTCGTTCAGTTTTCAGAAACTTGTCGTTTGAATTTATTATGACCTAGTCGACTTGGTCTTTTCTATAGTCGACTAACCTTGAGAAATTTGCCTACCCTAGTCGACTAACTCATATCTCAAGTCGACTAATGGCAGTTTCTGACTGTTAGACAATTTCTGTTTTCTGATATTTCCTTCAACATTATCCAACGTTTAAACATTCAAAATGGTCCTAATAACTACCCTAACTAACCCTAGAGTTCAGCTATAAATAGGGTTGTTATCTTAGGCCAAAATACCAATTAAAAATCTATAGTTTTCTGACCAAAACTCTGAAAAATATTCTGGTTCTCTGAAAACTGTTCCCAGTTCCAGTTCTTCACTAATTCCTACTCTTTTGTGAAGATCTCTGAAAGTTCACCTATAATAGCCCTTGTCCACGATCACATACTGAATCAAGGCTTATAGGAAAGGTTGTAATCACTCAAAGGAATCATTGTACAAGAGCGTCTTCTTGGTGTAGAAGAGAGGTTGTACAAGGTGTTTTGTTCTCTTGGTTGTAAGAGGAGTTGTACACATTTGGTAAAGGGGATTTGTCAAGTGGTGTGCAAGGTGTTGATTTTGGGTGTACAAAGTCAAGGATAAAGGAAAATCTCAAGCGGGAGGTTTGGGGACTGGATGTAGGTCACGAGGACCGAACAAGGATAAATCACTCGTGTTTGCGATTGTTATCTTTTCTGTGATTTGTTTTCTTTATGTGCAAGTACATTTATTTCTTTATACTAATATTCTTGTGAGTGTTGACTCGTATATTTTAGATCCACAATTGGCATCATTTTGGGACCAACATATCCGAAATACTCGATGTACATTAACAGGTATTTATACAGCTCCTTCTCTATCGAGAAAGAGGTTCGCTTTTGATTACCACCGAAAACACCATACACAAGTAGTCTCTACTTTCCTCAAATAAAGATACTTATTCCCACACCCGAGGGTCTTCGGCCGCCGCCACACGGTGCTCCTGACCTGAAAGGTGTTCTTTTCTCTTTTGTATTTTTGTCAGAATTAATTGATAGCGTCCAATCGTCTGTGGCGGAAAATCTCCACCACAACAAGCAAGGCTATAGCTGTGCAACCTATTCAAGCTCAGACTCCTGAAGGCATTGAAGTCATTTTGCTGGAATGATGACAACAGGAGCTGAAGTACTGGGCAGTCATTTTTGTGAGCTTTTAGAAAGCTCAATGTTGTTTACATACAATCCTGCTATTTTTTGTAGTAGACGCTGGTAGGTCTGGATGTGTAATAGGTTAGTTGTACTTTTAAGAGATGTGGTGGTATGTACATGTTGATATGTTAGATGGTTGTAAGGTTTCATCCTTGCTGGGGGTGATGACAGAGGCATGACAACAGTATTTTTTTTATGGTCTTACCTTGAGGGATGATGATCTTTTGAACAGGTTAATACACTGGGCTGGGATATCACACTGATGCTCCATCCTTTTGCCCAAAAAAAAAAAAAAAACTACCTTATTGTCAATCACTTGTCCTTTAATCCCAGTGCTACATGGGACGCGCATCAAGTGTTTCAGGTGTCTGAGATGTCCAACAATGTAACCCTCCAAAAATTTGATAGGGGGAACATGACTATAGTTTGTCCATATGCATCCAAATATGCCCATGGAATGAATCTAACAATCATTTAAAGAAATTGGGTCAGAGTTCAATAGAGTAACCCAAGACATTTATGGATACAATCTAGTAGTAGTATTTTTCATAGAAATGCTCTAAGACTATAAAGGAATTGTGATATAGTCATAGTTTTATTATTTAAAGTGTCAACAGTGCCCAAGAAGTGTCCTCAAGTGCTCGTGTGTCCAAAAAGTCAAAAGAATTTGAAGTGTCCTAAATACACTGCTTTAACCTCCAAATTCCTCCACCAAGAAATTAGTTAAATTATACAAATCAAACATGGGGAGCTTCAAGAACCTAGTATGAAATTCAAGATCCTCCTATAGTACCTCATGTGCGGCCCAGTAGCTCCCACTGTTTTTATGCATATATGCTCAATCTAGTCTAGAATAATATTGCAAAGAGGGAAACTAAGCCATATCCCATGGAGCAAACAGAAAAAGGAAAGAACTAAATACTTCCTCTAATGCATAAAAGATTACAGGAGTTACAACAAACTACACTTTGATTTCCATAAGCATAGGAAATGCAAGGAACTAAAAATAAGCATTTTGATCCTTTAAAGAACCTAGAGAACATCTAAATTGATTCCTAACTAGTCAGTATGATGGTATAAACACAATACCTTTTAAACATGAAAGGAAATTTTATCATTTACAAAGATTGTGTTATTTCACAGAATTTTGGAATTACAAAATACACTGAACAGTATTGGTTTAAAAAAATAATTGCCAAAAAATAGGAGATTCTTATGTATGAATGCAGTTTGCCCCCTATGCTGTCTTTAAATTGTGTACACTTTGGTCATAAAGTAGAAGATGCCCATTTAACTAATCATGTACAACTTATGCAACCCTTTATGCGTTCTATCGTGCTCACATTCATCGAATTCTTAACCAGAAAGCATATAGAAAAGAAGAAGATAAAATAAAAAAATGAAAGTAGCCGAGACTTTACAAGTTTTCAATATTTCTTTTTATTTTTTTAAATGTAAGAAGAATGCTGCAAATGCAGAATTCTCTTCAACAACTTACCAATCTGCAGAAGTCAAATGTGTGGGTCTTGAGATTCTAAACAAATCCCACTCTGAGGCCATTATATTATGCTAAGATAAAATTAAAAAAATGAAAGTAGCATAGACTTCACAAGTTTTCATTATTTCATTTTTTTTTTAATGTAAGAAGAATGCTGCAAAATGCAGAATTCTCATCAACAACTTACCAATCTACAGAAGTCAAATGTGTGGTTCCTGAGATTCTAAACAAATCCCACTCTGAGGCCATTATATTATGCTAAGATAAAATTAAAAAAATGAAAGTAGCATAGACTTCACAAGTTTTCATTATTTCATTTTTTTTTAATGTAAGAAGAATGCTGCAAAATGCAGAATTCTCATCAACAACTTACCAATCTACAGAAGTCAAATGTGTGGGTCCTGAGATTCTAAACACATCCCTCTCTGACGCCATTATGTTATGCTCCTTCTTGTACTCAAAAGTAACACGTGCTGAAATAATAAACAGTAAGGAAAATAAAAATCTAAAGAGATCAGCAAATATTTTTAAGATGTTATACCAACTTTATTGTTTCATCGAGTACGCACATCACTTCTATTCATCCATAGCAATATGCACTGAGAAATGGATTTTCCAAACACTAGAACCCAATTACAATATCCAAGCTGCGAGTTAATTATGATCACATAATTGACAAAACAAATAGTGTGATGTGCATTCAAGGAAATAATTTATCCCCATATGGTCTTAATAAAATTTGCAGTTCTGAAATGAAAAGTTCAATATAATTTACCACTCACTCAACAACCCGATCAGCCGTCCCATAATCAATGCAATGGAGAAGTAGTTCAAATTAAGTTTCTTCCTCATCAACCGCATATATATATATATATATATATATATATATATATATATATATATATATATATATATATATATATATATATATATAATGTATAACAGCCGACGGCTGAGAGACCCTCTCAGCCTGCGATGATGTGGCACATTATTAGCCACACTAGAAAGGACGCCCCGCCTATTGAAACAGTTGAAATTACTAAATACTCCTGCGGTAAAAGACAGTGGATCTGTATAGTTTATTATTTTTTTATATTTCTGACGTTAGTCGATATTGTCACAATTATCTTTTATAATTGCGGCCAAACTGCCACCAATTTTTATCAAATCACGAAACTAATTTGAATGCTTCTTTATTAATTTTTTTGTTATCTGATTTAAAATTTACTGATTTTTAATATAGTCGCAGTTTATTTTTTTCGCATGTAATGTATAAATTATTATTTTTTTACATATTGAATTCGGACAAGGACTGCGACTATGATCGCAGTGCTTAACGAGAGCAAGTCGTGAACGTTTTTTTTGCTTGATTAAATGTAATAACGGTGACTAATAACTGATAGTATAATCGCAGTTTACTATTATTTTATATATTTGTTCTTTACTGTGACTGTTGTCTGAGCCGCCTATGAACTATTAAATTGGTTTTTACATATAGCATGCGATCAAGGACTGCGACTATGGTCGCAGTACTCATGACAGCATTTTTTGGATGATTTTTTTTGCTAAGTTAAATGTAATAACGATGACTAAGGACTGATACTATAGTCGCAGTTTACGTATGGTTTTATATATTTGCTCTTCACTGTAACTGTTGTCTCAGCCGCCTATAAACTACAAATTTTTTTTACTTATTGCATGCGAAGTAGGACTGCGACTATGGTCGCAGTGTTTAAGAACAGCAGTCGCAGTTTTCTAATTTGTGATATATAGTGAAATATACTGATTTGAGAGTATTGCGATCATGTTCGTAGTATTATTTGTTTATATAGTTTAATTTTGGACTGCGACCATGGTAGCTGTTTATAACTTTATTGAATGCAAAACGATCAAACTGTTTATGACTGGATAACGACTATGGTCGCAGTTTCATATGTAATAATTATATGAGTACTGCGACCATTATCGCAGATAAGATGCAGAAATAATAACTATACGACATACTTTATATGTATTTTAAAAATATGAAAGATTATTTTACGGATAGAAGTAAATTTTATTTATAACATAATATGGTCAGAAAGAGATCTTACAAAAAAGAGCATTAAAAGCTGTTAACAGAAGACAAAATAACGTTGAATATCAGAAGATCAGGAAATCCTAATCCTCGTCGTCATCACCATCATAAGCAGATTCGTCGTCTTCATTCTCCTCATCTTCCTGTTTATCACTTATTTCCTCATCATTTTCCTGTTTTTGAGGGTTTTTTGGTTCATCGATAAACTCCCAGAATGGATCGTCTCTATCAAGCTCTTCGTCCGATCCGTTGCGAGAAAGCGAGCCTCCAGTATCAGAGGACATGCTTTCATCAAGCATGTCTCCGTCAAGTGGCAGAGGAATAATTTCCTCCTCACTAACCCACATGAAAACTTCATCATCCTCATGAAGAGGATGATTAGTTAAAATATTATTTGATGTAGTGAGATAGTCAAAAGGAGTGAAGTCCAGACTGGTATCAGATTCACTAGAATACCCTGTAGAAAGAGGACCGGTGGGGAATGATTGAAGTTGAAAACTAAGTGTTCAGAGGAAGAAGATGGGGAAGACATGATTCAAGAATAAATTATTTTCTGGAAGCTTTTTAAAATCAAATTGAAAAGGAAAAGCAAAAATATATTTTTTAGATATGAGATAATGTATTAGTTACAAGCACTATATAAAGGTCAATAATGTGAAAGAACATGAATAGTAATAATAATTGTTATAGGTGACGGTTGAGTATTGGAAGAAGTGGTAAAAATATATATATATTTAATTGAAGAGTTATGGCGGGAGAATCTGAAGAGTTCCTTTTTGTCCAGAGTTTTACTACGTGAAGTACAAATTAACTTTTTATAGAATGCTTTTCCTATATCTTTAGATTACGTACGGTGCACATCTTTCCTTTATCGAGATTAATATTAGTGTATCTCTTTTTTCTAAACTGTTGTTGTATCACGGTGATAGAATATTAATTACTTCATTTAATTCAGTGTAATTAATATAGTATTTTATAAGATGTGATATACGCGAACTGATCTCAGGGTCGCATGGCTAATCTACTTTGTAAAATTATAAAAAATCTGTTACATAAGACATGCGAAAAAAGATTGCGACTTTGGTCGCAGTACTGAAGGAGGTCGCAGTGCTGGACGATAGCATGTTTCGTCTGTTATTTTATGCGAATAAGGAATGCGACTAGGGTCGCAGACGTGATATAAAATTGAAGGTTATATTATATTAAGTCTGCGACCATCGTCGTAGTGATAGAAAGTTTTGTTATAATATGACTGTGACTAGTGTCGCTGTCGTCATATAAAATTGAAAATTATATTATATTATGTCTGCGACCATGGTCGCAGTATTCGAAAGTTTATGACCGCGATTATGATCGCGGAATTTGTAAAACGGTGAGAATTCTGTTACAGAAGGCATGTGAAAAAGACAGCGTCTGTCGTCGGAGTGCTGAAGGATATCATATTTTTTTATGTTTCAAACATATTTTTTACTTTTCAATGCTGCTGTTTATTTCACATTATGTTGTTCCAAATTTTTTTCTATTATATTTTTGATGTAGTAGAATTACGAATTTTATAACTGTAGATATATTCAACTGAAAATTGTTTAGGTAAATTTTGTTTGTGGATGAGTTTATGCCAGTTTAGAAGTAAAAAGGGGTATTTTTGTCAATTTGATTCACGTTTCTCTAGGCGGGATTTTTTAAATTTTTTTGCGCCTTCACTTTTGCGACCTATATGTGGCATATATTCAGCCACGTCACCGCCGGCTGAGAAACTCTCTCAGCCGTCGGCTGAGGTACAGTAACCCCTATATATATATATATATATATATATATATATATATATATATATATATATATATATATATATATATATATATATATATATATATATATATATATCAAAGCTCAATTAGATTATAGATAATGAAAATATGATTTTAATCACACAAATATTTTTTAAAATATGTAAAGATGTAACTTTTGAATAGAATAAACGCAAAAGAAGGGTTTTTTTATTCAAAAAAATCCAATTTTAAGATTTAATTCCAAGAAAAGACTCCCCAAAATTTAATTACCAAAATCGTCCTCTGACAGGCCACGTCGTTTTCGCGTCACCAGCATAGCACTGGGCAACCACGGGTAGTTATTTTAAAGACCGGGTACAGCAAACTCAGACGCAGCATTGTAGCAACAGTGTTTAATTTTATGTTCGAGTTCACCAAATTTAGACGTTAAATAGTGCTAAATTTTGCATTTGAGTTTAGGGAAACCGGATGTGAGATTTAGCTAAATTTTGATCAATCATCAAATGATCAAATTAATTTTGATCAATCATCAAATTCTGCTGGCACTACTTGTGCCTTGTCCTGCTGCAACACCTTTGGACTCTCACTATGCCCACCACCACCACCTCCATCACTAATCCCATACCTGGCTGCTGCTACACCACCAGTGTCACCACCCTCCTAGCGAAACCCATCAACGCCAGCAAATCTCCAACATCCCCAGCTCCAGGTACTCGTTCCACATGAACAACCTTACGTCAGCCTCGACTCTTTCCCCTCCCCCCCCCCAATAATTAGTAGGCTGAAGTGATTGCTTATCGCCCTGATCACTACCATCGTCTCCTCGCCGTCCACCACCTCCTCCTCTCGGTACACCATCAGACTCCTGTCCCCCTTCCCCATCTGAAACTCCATCACATTGTTGAACCCTCCTCCCTCCCCCCATCCCTCGCCTCCTTCGACAGTCTAAACCTCACCAGTGTCAGCCCTATCGACAGGTCCTCCGCCATCCGCGCCCCATACGCCAGCACCTCCCTATCGTCCGACCTGCCGATGAAGTACACCGCCATGTGGCGCGTTATTGCGAGGATCGGGCCAAGGGAGGTAGAGAGAGGGGGTTGGGAGGTAGAGAGAAACAGAGGAAGAAGAAGAAGGAAGAAAAGGAAGAGAGGAGGAGAGATTTTTTCAAAATTAGGTTCGGGTTCGCCAAACCCACACCTATAAGATTTTTTTAATTTTTAAAATTAGGTTTAGGTTCACCAAACCTAGATCTAAAATTGTTTCAATTTTGTATCTCGATTCGCCAAATCCGAACCAAAAAATAACCGCACGACCACACTGGCGACGCGAAAGCACTCAGCCCGACGTGGCATGTTATATGTCCATTTTGGTAATTAAATTTTGAGGTCTTTTCTTGAAATTAAATATTAAAACAGGATTTTTTTTTTTTTTTTTAAAAAACCTAAAAGGGAAAAAAAGAGAAAAAATCGGGATCTTCCTATAAACCAGCACCCAATTCGAATTAGCCTCACTATTACTCCCAACAGAAATCGATCTAATCAAAGAATGCCAGTACTGAGTTTAAATTCACACAAGATCAAAGCTTTAAAATATTAAAAAAAAATAACAACAATTAAAGACAGAAAGAAAGAAATAAAGCGAACAATCTGCGCACAGACTTACACAAACTCCGGGGGATCAGATCCAATCCATCGCCAACAATCTGCGGACAAACAACAAATCAAAGAAGTTTAGATTGTTTTGAGAACTGCATTAACACCGCTAACAAGGGATTAGATTCCCCGAAAGAATTCAAAATCCAAGAACAGTACAGTTTGATACCTAATGCCCCCAACTCAAAGAGAGTCGAAATGAGAGAGAGAGAAATGTGTCAGCTTTCTCAATAAATAATCGAAACCAGCTTCGACGGCCAGAGGCTCTACTACTCTCCTTCGGACAGTTGAATGCAGGTTTTGGTATTTAATGGCGAAAATGACACGGCAACCGATCCAATTGGATTACCCGTGAACCCGATTGAAATCCGACCCGAATTTTCAGGTTTGGATCAAATCAGACAGTTTGCTTGTTGTGAGGGTATGGATGAAACGAAGGGAGTGTTACTTATTCAGGATTCTCGAGTTGAACTGTGATAATTTTTAGGATTTTAAAGTTTATTGTTATTAATTTGAAACTGAAATTTGAATTTTGAAACGGAGCGTTATTGGTTTGGGAGGGGAATTAAATTTTGAATCTAGTGTTGTTGGCTACTAGAACTAGCCTTCAGTTCAAGAATGTACGTCAGAACCAATCCAGTCTCAGAAAAAGTCCATGTGAAACTTGTGGAGTTTTATTTGAATTTGGATTCTCCATACTCTCACCCTTTATCTCACTCCCCGTCAATCCATCATACACCAATTACTATTTATAATTAATAATAATATTGAATAATAGCTATTGATAAATAAAAATATACAAATATTAACTATTATTTTACGAGTAAAATATATTGACTAAATAGTAATTAATTTTTTGATAATTTATGGCCAGTTATGTAATATTGATTGATTACTTGATAATTCATTATGAGATGTTTATGGTAGTTTTGTGATAAATTGTAGAGGAAAATTCTCGGAAAATTTCTCCACACCACGAATTGTAAATAAGTAGGTAGGTGAAAGCAATCGCAAACAAATAAGTACTTTACGTGAAAAATCCGAAAAGAAAAAACTAGGGAGAGAATTAACTATTACAACAGATGGTTACTATGAATTTTGTAGAGTAATAGTACGATTACCATCTCTAGGGTTCGATCCCAATTAAAAAAGTAGGAGATAAGTATTTATGTGAGGTTCTTGATCTGCATCGGGTTCACCAAGATCTCCGTATCTGAACCAGTTCTGAATCCTCATTGCTTGAACCATCTCAACTACGATTTGCTAGAGTGGTTTTCAACATCGCCGAGGTAGTTTGGGTTGACGTATCTAGTTGTTACAGTCGCCTGAATCTCGCAGCCTTTGGATGGGATCGAATCAGGCTAATCCCGTGACCTCTGAGATTTGCCAGGTGTCACAACCTCGCAGATATCAAAAATTGGTCAGTACAGATGCCCCCTCCATTTCCCCTTCTCCGTGTCTTTGATCACGAAGAAGGAAACAGATTAATCCTCCAATCTAATTTTTTAGTTATCGCTACAAGACAAGGAAGAAGAGTGGGAAGCCACTTTGTATTCTAGCGCATTTAATGCTCTGTGCTAGATGGAAGTTATCATGTTGTCAGTCCCATCGGTGTGCGCATTAAATACATAACCGTCATTTTGGGTCCATCACGACGCGTTGGGATTCGCATGACGGCCCAGATTAAGAGTCGTGAGTGGAAAGGTGAGCACTTTTCAGGGCCATCATTGTGATGACATCAGCATCATGTTTAAATCGGGAGAAACTACGAAAGAGTTTCTCTTCATAAACCCTAGATTCTCCCTGAGTTTCGCGCCTCTTTGTTTCTAAATTCGCCATTTTTGTTCTGCAAATGGCGGGAGGAGGAAATCCATTGCCACTGGCAGCGGGAGAAGAAACAAGAAGAAGAAAAAGGAAAGAGAGCGTGTTTTCGAATGAACGAAGCCATGGACTTTGATCCCAAGATGTTGATCCTCTGTATTCAGAAGGAGCTCGACGCTTACTTGGTAAAATAAGATATCCACCTGTCGTCGAATGTCCAGGTGGAATGGTGCCCCGCTAAGACAAACTTCACGGTGGCCCCCTGCAAGTAGTGTATATCTTTATCTCCAGATCTTGGCATTAGGGTTGAGGCTTTCTTTAACAAACTTCATCCGTGACATCTTGTATCAGTTTCAAGTTTCCCCTCGCAGTTGTTAGCGGGGGCTTGGCACACCATTCTAAGATTCAAAGCTCTATGCGTTTCTCTTGCCCCCAACTCGTTCGGGCGTAAGGACTTCTGCGCCATCTATTTTGTGAGAAAAACCAATCAAGATGGTCGCTTCTTCATCCCTCAGAGCAACTGTGATAGGTTGATCATCAACCTAGTGGATAATGACCACGGATGGTGTGATCAACCTAGTGGACAATGACCACGGATGATGTTATACCATCATTCGGGTCTATGGCCCTTGGGAGGCTGCTTCTGTAATAAGTCTCAGTGTCATTTCTGTTGGCCCGAAGGCCCATCACTCTAGTTTTGATGATGATCAACTCATGTAGTTATAGTACTAATGATCTTATGTTTAATTAGTGACAGATTTATGATCAAGATCTTAGTAGGTGCATAGCTTCAACAAAGGATTTGAAGTCAAGTTTTTAGAGCTAGCACGGTTTAATCCAAGAGCCATTGGATCGTGTTTGGACCAAGTCAAGAAGATGAGAAGGCTTCAAGTGAAGACTTCAAGAAGATGAAGACTTGAGTCTAGGTTTGTTTTAGAAGATTTTATTTTTAGATAAAATGTAAAGGATAGAATAGTTGGTGGATTGCTCAAGTATATCAATACACACACACTCTTGATTTAGTTTGTTTTAGAAAAGATTTTTCTCTTTGACAAAATATCATTTTGGTTTTTGGTATTCAAGTTTCATGTTTTATCCAAAACCATGTTTAGTGCTTAATGTCAAAAATATAGATATTTCACCATGTTTGTGTAGTGGATCATATCCATACACTCTATGCTTCAAATGAGTTTAGATATCTTGTTTTTGTATTTGGAGAAGTTTTGGAAAAACAAGTTTTGAAAAATCAAGTTTGGAAAATACTGTTTTTCATTTGAACAAATATTTTCATATTACAAAAATAGTCCAAATCATTTGTAACATGCCTTGATTTTGTGCAAGCATGTTTGTTTATCAAAGTATATTGATAAAACTATTTTTGTAGATTCTCTATGATTTTATGGGATTTTATTTTTAACCAAAAAGACCAAGTTTCAAATCCCTAAGTTTTCTGATCTGGCTTCAGCCGGTCGACCGGGCGGTCGACCGACATGCACAGACGTGCACGCCAGTTCTGCAGGAGGGCCGACCGACCGACCCGGTCGACCGTCCAGAGAGCTCTGCTCTCTGGAAAGGCCCCGGCCGACCGAGCGGTCGACCGGACAGAGAGATTGCTCCCTGTATCCTGGCTCGGTCGACCGACCGGTCGACCGATGGCACAAACGATCTGAAATATGACCGTTGGCCGGCCGACCGGACGGTCGACCGACAGGCCTGTCAGACCCCAACGGCTAATTTTCCAGACCCTATAAATTTAGGGGTTTGGGCATCGTTTTCTCTAAGATTTCCAAGTGATTTTTGGGCTAGTTTTTCCAACTCTTTTCAGAGGTTTTCTCCACTTGTATTTGGGCTAAATACTTCCATTCAAAATGAGAGTTTATCAAGAGTGTATTAAAAGAGATTTTCTTGAGTTTTCCTCCACCTTATCTTTCCTTGTTTTCTAACACATACACTTGAGCTATCCATTGCTATATCTACCTATAGGAGTTTGTTGTGAGAGGATTTTAGGTGATCAAGAGTTGTGATCACCAAAGTTCATCTTTGTTCCTTGTGGAGGCGGACGGTTGTGTTCGCATTGTTTCGGGTCCTAGTGGGGACTTGGTGTTTCGGGTTCGGGTGCGAACTCGTTGTTTGAGGTGCGGCCTCGGCGAGCCGGTGGGCTTGCGGTGTGTACGGGCTAGGGAGTCCGAGAGTTGTAGGTGTTGCGGCACCGAGTGATCCGGTGGATCGATTATAGTGGAAATCCTTCGTGTGTCGAAGGCGGGGATGTAGAGCAAGTGTGCTCGAACCTCGAAACAAATCCCTTATGTTTGCGATTGCTCACTCTCTCTCTCTTTGTCTCTTGTTTATATCTTGCATACTTTTATTGTGCTCATCATTTATATGCTTGATATATTGTGTGCTTAATTGTTATATATACTTGGGTTGTTCGCTAACACTTGTATTTAACCAAGAGAGCCAACGCGGCACCTCAACCCTTATCAAGGGGAATCTAGAGGAGTTTGTCCAGAGCCCTTCACGGGGAATTCGGCAACACTCTTGTGTTATACGTGGTGTTTAGTGTAAAAGTTTAGTTTAGATCATAATAGTTTTTACTTCCGCATTATTTGGCATTTAGTGACCATTAGATTAGCCATCACCTATTCACCCCCCTAGGTGATTCTACAATTGGTATCAGAGCCAAGTGCTCTGAATTTGGGTCTTACAACCTAGAGTTAAAGATCCTCATTTTTAGGCTAATCACAATATTTTGTACACACACCATGGACTTCATGTCACCACCCACCTTTGACATTCTTAACATCCAAGTTTGGAAGGTTAAGATGTCTTTGTACCTCAAAGCCCTAGGCATTCATGTCTTTCTTGCCACAACTAATAATGCTTATTGTTTAAATGGTAAGAATTTTGAGGCTAATACAAAAGCCCTAAATGCTTTAAAGTCTACCCTAAATGATGATTATTTATCTAGGGTTTCTAACATTGATTCGGTTTTTGTAGCATGGAACATCATCACCTCTCTTGGCGAAAAGGATCTATATTATGCCGAGAGCGATTCGGATGTTGGAAGTGGCGTCTCCAACAAGTGCTATATGGTCTAAGGGGATAACCCCCTTGAGGTAACTACCGAATCCGAGGTAGAAGATAATGACATGTCATATGATGAACTTGCTTCATTTTGTCAACAACTATTAGAAAAATATGACATGCTTAGAAAAGATAATAAAAACTTGAAAAAGAATTTTGATTGCATGCTAAAGGAAAATGATTCATTTAGAACTAAGGTTGCATGCATGGAAAAAGAAAATGAAGATTTGAAAAATGAAAATATTTCCTTGATGTCTAAATTGAATTATTTGTGTGAAGGAAATATGATTTTGAAAAATGAAATTATCTTGGTGGAAAAACAAAAGGAAATTGCTTTTCAAGAAAACAACTCTTTGAAAAGAAAAATTTTTGAAAAAGAAAAGGTTTCTAAAAAGAAAATTGTTTCACAATTTCATCATGCTCTACATGCCACCATTGATAAAAGTGAGATTAAAATTTTGAAAAATAAAATTGATTGTTTGAGCTCAACTTTGAGCACATGTGCATTTAACCATACTAGATTGGAGTCTATGTTTTCAAAGAAACAAGCTCCATATTCTCATGCACATCATCATGCATATGTTGCACGTCATGATCACACACACACTCATATGCATCCTAAGGTGTACAAATGTACACATTGTGGCCGCAAAGGCCATTTAGTAAAGTTTTGTTATGATAAGATTAATCATTTAAATTTTGCTAATCAACCCAAGGACCCAAAAGAAAATGGATACCAAAACCCCCACCGTGTGTTTTTGATGTAGGTGAGGGCTCTCACACGACGTGAGAGGAATGGTGCCTTGGTGGTGGTTGCATGGACTAGAAGGCCATACATTTGATGCACCGCTATCAAGGAGTTTTGGTGGAAAGGCCACCATGTTTGGAGTTTTTGGAATATAGTTCCTTAGTTGGTAACTATTTCTAAACTCTTAGTTTATTTACATGCTTATTCATTTTTTTGACATCATATAGCATGTTTATGTTTTGTGCTTCATGTGGTAAATACTAGTTTAAATGTAATTTTTATTAAAACTTGGATTTATACATGTACAAATAGTGAGAACAAATTGATTCATATATGTTTGCACTTCATGCTCATTTGTACCCACTATATGCACATGTATAACCTAGTTTTGATGATTCTTTCATTTATACTTGTTTTGCCAATTTTCGTGTTTTTACTTCATGTATATGCATTTTTATTCAAATCTAATAAATATACATGTATACCCATGAGTCTTTTGCCTTCATGCAAATACCTTTAATAGACTCTTTTATGTTTGGGATATATATGCATATTGTTAGATTTAGATAAATCATACATATACCTAGAAGTTTGTTTTGTTTTAATGAAAAAGGAATTTTTATGTTTCGTTTAATAAAAATAAAAGATTCATGTTCTTTTTGAGCCTTAATGACTATTTTCATGAAAATTCTATATACATGATTCTTGTACACTCATACTTCTTTTGTTTTGTCATGACTTTGATTCATGAACACTTTTATGAGCTTAATCGATTTTGAGTGTCATCTCTTGTATATTTGGTATGATTCATGAAATACATATGATTTGGTTTCATGTTTTTGAAGGATCTTTAACTAGTTTTTCAAAAATTAATTTAACTAGTTATTTATTCTTCAATATTTATGAGATATACACATGATCCTATTATTGTTTCAATTGGTATCATTGAATCGTTTCAATTGGTATCAATTTGACTTTATTTTTGTATATACTCATATTTTGTTTTCATATATATATGTATGTATCAACTTCATTTGGTATACTTATTTTTCATACATATATATGAGTCATTTGTGCTTGAGTTAAAATTGTTTTACATGTTTAAAGCACAAAGTTGTTTATGATAAGAAAATGAAAATTTTAAGAAAAATTCTCAAGATTTGGTTTATTGAGAAAATTCAAAATTTTGTTTTATAAGAAAAAATTCAAAATTTTTGATTTGTATTGCCTATATGCAAGGAGAGCTTAACATCTCTTCTACATATAGATTCATGTTGAGTGTATTGTATATTAAGGAGCTTGACAACTCTTCCTTATGTGGTACACGTGTGTAGGGGGGCTTCACATCTTCTCTTATGCATTACATAATATGTGTTATATGAATTGGGGCTTGTCATCCCTTCTTCATGTAATGCATATGTGTAGGGAAGCTAACTTAACGTCTTCCTCTTCATGAATGTATATCGCATATAATCCTTATTGATTGATTTGTGTTTACCCCTTCATTGGTTCCTCGTTTCGGACAAAAAGGGGGAGAAAATTTTATTTGATTTTGTTTTTACTTTAACCCTTTTGTTGATGATTGACAAAAAAGGGGAGAAAGATTTTGAATTTATATTCATGTTTTGTGTAAAAGGATATTGTTTATGCATATATGTTTTGTTTTGCAAATAGGAGAAAAGATCTTGATTTGTTTATGCTTGTTAGCATGTTTATCTCCTTCATTTGCATACATGTTTATGTGCTTCATTGTCATATTTATTTGTTTATTTGGTATGCATGAGTTAAGGGGGAGCTTCTTTGAAGCTTTACTTTAATCCATGCATATATAACTTCATGAGTTTTGTCATCCTCAAAAAGGGGGAGATTGTTGGCCGGAAGGCCCATCACTCTAGTTTTGATGATGATCAACTCATGTAGTTATAGTACTAATGATCTTGTGTTTAATTAGTGGACAGATTTATGATCAAGATCTTAGTAGGTGCATAGCTTCAACAAAGGATTTGAAGTCAAGTTTTTGGAGCTAGCACGGTTTGATCCAAGAGCCATTGGATCGTGTTTGGACCAAGTCAAGAAGATGAGAAGGCTTCAAGTGAAGACTTCAAGAAGATGAGACTTGAGTCTAGGTTTGTTTTAGAAGATTTTATTTTTAGATAAAATGTAAAGGATAGAATAGTTGGTGGATTGCTCAAGTATATCATATACACACACACTCTTGATTTAGTTTGTTTTAGAAAAGATTTTTCTCTTTGATAAAATATCATTTTGATTTTTGGTATTCAAGTTTCATGTTTTATCCAAAACCATGTTTAGTGCTTAATGTCAAAAACATAGATATTTCACCATGTTTGTGTAGTGAATCATATCCATACACTCTATGCTTCAAATGAGTTTAGATATCTTGTTTTTGTATTTGGAGAAGTTTTGGAAAAATAAGTTTTGAAAAATCAAGTTTGGAAAATACTGTTTTTCATTTGAACAAATATTTCCATATTACAAAAATAGTCCAAATCATTTGTAACATGCCTTGATTTTGTGCAAGCATGTTTGTTTATCAAAGTATATTGGTAAAACTATTTTTGTAGATTTTCTATGATTTTATGGGATTTTATTTTTAACCAAAAAGACCAAGTTTCAAATCCCTAAGTTTTCTGATCTGGCTTCAGCCGATCGACCGACGTGCACAGACGTGCACGCCAGTTCTGCAGGAGGGCCGGCCGACCGACCCGGTCGACCGTCCAGAGAGCTCTGCTCTCTGGAAAGGCCCCGGCCGACCGAGCAGTCGACCGGACAGAGAGATTGCTCTCTGTATCCTGGCTCGGTCGACCGACCGGTCGACCGATGGCTCAAACGATCTGAAATATGACCGTTGGCCGGCCGACTGACGGTCGACCGACAGGCCTGTCAGACCCCAACGGCTAGTTTTCCAGACCCTATAAATTTGGGGGTTTGGGCATCGTTTTCTCTAAGATTTCCAAGCGATTTTTGGGCTAGTTTTTCCAACTCTTTTCAAAGGTTTTCTCCACTTGTATTTGGGCTAAATACTTCCATTCAAAAGGAGAGTTTATCAAGAGTGTATCAAAAGAGATTTTCTTGAGTTTTTCTCCACCTTCTCTTTCCTTGTTTTCTCACACATACACTTGAGCTATCCATTGCTATATCTACCTATAGGAGTTTGTTGTGAGAGGATTTAGGTGATCAAGAGTTGTGATCACCAAAGTTCATCTTTGTTTCTTGTGGAGGCGGACGGTTGTGTTCGCATTGTTTCGGGTCCTAGTGGGGACTCGGTGTTTCGGGTTCGGGTGCGAACTCGTTGTTTGAGGTGCGGCCTCGGCGAGCCGGTGGGCTTGCGGTATGTACGGGCTAGGGAGTCCGAGAGTTGTAGGTGTTGCGGCACCGAGTGATCCGGTGGGATCGATTATAGTGGAAATCCTTCGTGTGTCGAAGGCGGGGATGTAGAGCAAGTGTGCTCGAACCTCGAAACAAATCCCTTGTGTTTGCGATTGCTCACTCTCTCCCTCTTTGTCTCTTGTTTATATCTTGCATACTTTTATTGTGCTCATCATTTATATGCTTGATATATTGTGTGCTTAATTGTTATACATACTTGGGTTGTTTGCTAACACTTGTATTTAACCAAGAGAGCCAACGCGGCACCTCAACCCTTATCAAGGGGAATCTAGAGGAGTTTGTCCAAAGCCCTTCATGGGGAATTCGGCAACACTCTTGTATTATACGTGGTATTTAGTGTAAAAGTTTAGTTTAGGTCATAATAGTTTTTACTTCCGCATTATTTGGCATTTAGTGACCATTAGATTAGCCATCACCTATTCACCCCCCTAGGTGATTCTACAATTTCAACCTTATGAAATAAGGGACCGTTCTCGCAGGGGAGTGTGTCAGTCTCAGAGGAGGTCTAGGAGAGGGGCAGAGGCTCTTCCAAATCGCTTATGATCTTCGCAACTGGAGGTGGATGCTGGAATTGAACATACTTTCCCTACCCCCAGTCATTTGGCGTTGTCTTGGGATGATGCGGAGTTTGCCCCTGTCGTTGCAACTGTCGTTGAGAAGGGAGGTACTGAATCGAGTGGCATCTCGCCTAAGGGGTGGAGCCTCCTACACAAAGCACTATAAATCACCTAGAGGGGGTGAATAGGTGATACGCTAATCAAATGCGGAATTTAAAAACTTATACTAACTAAAAGTAACACACAAGTAGATACCAAAGAGTGAAGTTGAATTCCCGATGAAGGGCTCTACAACTTCTCAAGATTTCTCTTTAATAAGAGTTGAGGTCTTAATTGCTGACTTGGTTCAAACAATGTAAGCACATGAAACTATATTAAACATGTAAAGATAGGCAAGTAATAGCAAGCAAGATATAAATTAGAATGAGTTGAGTTGAGAGAAAGAGAGATGATGAGCAATCGCAAACATGGGATAATCATTTCGAGGTTCGAGCCACTTGCTCTACATCCCCGCTTCACCGCAATGAGATATTTTACTATGCATGATCTCGCAAGATCACTCAACAATACAAGTTCTCTCAAGAACTCTTGGACCCAAAGTCCCTTACTTGGTGCCGCAACACCTACAATCACAAGCCCGCAAGCTCACTCCGAGGCTGCAACCTCCAATTGCTTCAAATACAATGATGAATACTTGGTGATCAATCTTCTTGGCCACAAACAATGAACTCTCACAAACAAAGCTTTTATAGAGTAGATAAAGGAGATTGGCTCAAATATATGTGAGGAAAACTTAGAGATTTAAAAGTGGAAGTTCAAGAAAAACTATTGGGAAAACTTCTTTTAAGATGTAAGAATTTAAGCACAAAAAAATTTCTCCCAAAAACTTATTATCTTGATTTTTCTTCAAATTTTTTCAAAAACTAAAAAATTTTAATTTTTCTTTCAAAAACTTCTTGTGAAACTCTCTACAATGGGTCCTATTTATGGAGAATAGGATGAGCCCATTAGTGACTAGTCCCATTATTAAGAGTATGTCTAAACTTAAATAAAGTAAGATATAACTGTTTGGGAATAAAATAAAAATAAAAAATTCAAAATATAGCTGTTATAGGCAAACTATTGCCTTTGATAGCAGTGCGGTCAAGTGCTCAGTCGACCACCAACGGCTAAAAAACTAGCTGTTGGAGCCAGCAATCGAGGCCCGGTTTTCCGTCCAGAACAGACTATTCTGCTCTGCACAACTGGTGGTCGACCAGTCGATCGACTGTCTAGCCCAGCTGCCCAATGATCAATTGATTATTAACATATATTGCATATTATATGTCACATTTTCATATTTATTTTTATTTAAACTCTGCTATTTAATTATTTTAATGTCTAATGGTGTGCATGTTGTAAATAATAGAGAAAAAGAAGAAAAAGCTTGATATATCCTAAATAATTTGGATTTTCAAGGATTTGATTCACTAACTCAAGATTAACGAGGATATTCTGAAGATCCAAGAGACCTAAATGCAATCTTATCAGAAGAACTGAAGATAACTGAACACGGGATCTCGCGCCCCAAGCACTGATCCAATAGCCATAAAATTCTGGGAAAATGTGGCATTTGTCGCATTTCTGTGGTAATATTTTGGCTGTTGGGTCAGCAGTTTCATCCTCTTCCTCCACACGCTTTCCCCACTTCTCTCCTCTATAAATTCAGTACTAGATCATAAGACAGGGAGAGAAGAGAACTAGGTTTAGGGTTTTCATTTTTAAGGTTAGGATCTTATCATAATTAGTTTAGTTGTGAAAATTGTAATCTTCATTTATTTTTCTTTCTTTTGTTCTAGTTTAGTCCATAAAAGAAAGAGAGGAAAGAGTGTGTAATCTGCAATTGAAGTGACAATCAAGAAAGATACAACTTGTTTTTTTTATCGTCTCACTTCATTGGTATGTTGAGTATACTCTTTTATTTTGCTTATTGCTTTAATTCTTCCATGGGTAACTAAATCGATTTTCTAGGCGCACTAGTCTCTCCTTTCTTCTTCTTTCTTTTGATCAATTTTGAGTTCCCAATTGAATCATATGAATGCTTTGAATCAAGCCTTGCTATTAGTGAGTGTTCTTGAAAACACATGAGGATGGGTAACCTAGACTCTATCATATATTGTTTTATGCTTATAATTGAGTTGATTGGTTGCCTTACTATGCATGTATTTTTGAAAATTATATTCATACTTTGAAGTGGATTTACATGCCTATCTTTTTTATTCATGTTTTTTTATATGCTTTAGTTAAAGCATATTTTGATCTAAATATTTATATCATATGTCCTTATACAAATCTTATTGAAACTTGTGCTAATTTTTGAGTTACATGCTATACATGCTCTATTTCTATTGTGTACTCATTTATTCTTTGATTGTACATTGTATGTCCTACTGACTACCCAGAGAGAGCTGGCTTGACGATCAATGTCAGAGGCACCAGGCTTGTGATTACCTTGAGACCGGTTGTTACCAAAACTAATGGCATCATGGAAGTCACTGTTATCTCGCTGGCCAATTTAAGTGGAGAAGCGATTGGTTTCGTTGGTAACGTGGGAGGGAGAACATCCCTCATCTCCTCAGCCATTGCAAGGTCACCAACAGACTCCGACTGGTAAGAAGGCAGGTTACGATACAGGACATCTAACTCTGTGGCATCTCATAGTCGAGGTACTTGTCTCCTCCCTAACCTCTTCAGAAGGACCCGCTGGCTCCTTCGAAGTTGATGCGGCCAGAGACAAAATACCTGCAAGAGTATCTTGTTAGGTCAAAGGTAAGCAAAAAAAGCAATGGTCATTTACAAGTTACTATAGCATTACCGAAAAGAGTTGAAGCCACGGTAGTTATAGCCCCAGACTTGAACGTCTCCCCGGTAATATCCTTTGGGGCTCCCTCGACGGTAGTGCTTACTTTGACTGACTTGGTAGCGAGACCCCGACAGTGACTGGAGAAGAATCGATTTCTACCAAATCACCAGAGGTTGGCTCAGGAAGAAGTTCATTAGTCCTGAGGGCCTCAGTAATTATGGCAGCACTCGATTCTCCTTCAACCGTAGCACTCGCCACAGGTTCCGTGACCAATCCTCTTGAACTCGAAACCATTGGGCTTTCTCTGCCCTCGCCAGCACTGGAGGGACCAACGTCGGCTGCACGACCCTCATGTTCATCGGAGACAAAGTAGTCGGCTTCGTCACCCTCCCTATAGGTAAACAACGGATTGTAGTAATCCCCTTGTTCACCCGCGACCTCAATTCCTGCACCCCAAATTAACAAGTTAATTGCAAGAGAAGAGAGAATAATTAAAAATCTTGTAAACAGGAACTAATCTTACCCAAGCTTGAAGCGGCCTTTTCAGGTGCTTTCTTCTGTGCCGACAGTTTTATAACTAACAAGGCAGGAGGAAGGACGATCGTAATTGATTCACTCTCTGCAGTGACTGGAGTGTGGTGGCGAGACTTCTTCATCACCCTCCTCTTGTGAGGTTTGTTCTTTCTCTTCCGTTTGAAGTGAATGTCTGAGTTTTCCTCTTCCTTTTCTTCTTCTTCTTCTTCTTCTTCCATCTCTACTTCCTCCATGGGAGCTATGCCTACCCCACCGAGAGCATCCCACGATACTTCAGTGCCAGTAACATCCTCGAAATGAGGGATTTCAGCATCAGAAGCTTCACTGTCAGTTTAAGCAATGAACTCAGGAAGGCCTGGCACTCGAACTCTTTTGCCCTCCTCTTGTTCAGTTGCATTTTGCTTCATCCGCTTAGAGATCCACTTCAAGTTAAAGGAATTGATGTTGAACCCAATTGGCATGGAATTGGAGGGCTTGTATCATTGTCAAAATCCCAAAGTCATTAGCAGGTTTGGGTTCTCAATGGCATGCACAGTCATGCCTCAGTGCAACCGACAATAAAATATCTCCTAGCTCGAGCATCATCAATCAAGCTCCCCATGTAAGCCAAGTTGGTGTTTGGATTATCGACGTAGAGCTGGTCATATCTGAACTGGTGAGCGAAACGGTTAGGAACGTAAGGTTCAAGGTAGCAGATGTTTCCACTCTGGTACACCAAGTAGGAAGGCCTGATGCTTATCAGCCACTCAAATCTCCACGGCTCAGTGATATTATACCATCCCTGGCATCTTTGAACTCTCCGCCATAACCAGCATTTCCGTTGTATGGGAAGCATCGAAAAAAGTTGTACACGTCATGGCGGCACAGCAGTTTGCGGACCCCGGCCATGTAGAGCGCTCCCACGAAGATCCTTCAAACTGGCGGAGATGTGCGATTCGAGCACCCTCTGGAGGTTCTTCCCCAGGTTGGATAATCGCTGGGTAGTGCAGGACAAACCATGCCATCAGGTATGTGTATGACATTTTAACCCTAGAGTTCAGCCCGTAGTGAGGTAAACTGTTCCTTTGCCCCTTCGTTGTGCGTGGTCTACAGAAGGCCTCTGTTAGTGCACGAAGACCTCATTGTATGCAGCACACCATGGCCAAAAGTAACCCAAGAAAGTGACTATGCACCAAATGACAGCCAGAAGGAGTGCCATCGGGAGAATAGCGTCGTGGGGAGGAGACGACATTACGCACCTCTTTAACCAAACTGACAGAAAGCTAGCCAAAAGCGCTTTCTGAGATATTCGTTAGTGAGCCTGCTGATGAAAACTCTTAAGGGTATCTCCCTTTTCATAGATACCATTATCTTCTTCCAAAACAACATCTCTGTGGTCGTGCTTCCTCATCATTCGAAGAATGTCCTCCTCTGCCACCCCGAATCGATCTTCTTTGGGAGTTTTTGCTAGAGTGGGAAACAAATAATCTACCCAAATCTTTATGCTGTTCGAACTTTCCTTGTAACCACCATGCACATCCAAGCAGATGTAAAGTGGCACATCAGCTTACTATAAGTCTCGAACAAAGCGGGCTCCTGTTTCTCTAACAACGCTACCTTTAATTCACAAGAGAAATACTCCTCGTAGGGGAGAGATCGCATTGGCAAGGCAGAGACCTCCCATATCTTATGCAAAGCCAAGCCCAGTTCATCCACCGGAGTAAAGAAAGTCCCTATGGCTGGCAGTACAGTTCAAAGATTGTGTAGAAGTTTGCAACGCTCATTTGAATGCCGTAGCATGTGGCCCTAACAGCTTCGCGAAGTCCAAATCTTTCCAGGTCCTCCCTGAAGTAAGCCAGGACATACAGAGTCAAGTTCTTCTATCAGGCCTTTGGAGGATGAATCTAACCTGGGGCTCTGAAATTCGTCGCTGGATAGTTGTCGCTGACCTTTAAGAACTGGTTGCCAAAAGTCTGGGCCATGGCAGGGTTCTCCCTGACGGGATTCTTGTAGGATGCTCCTAGAGTGCAGACCCAGTATGCACCGAGGGGGGACCTGCCCTAGTATAACCGTGAGAGAAAGCTGTCAGAACTCCCACATGGACTGAGTCAGTAGTCCGAGTCACCTGCCAGTTCATCTTCCTGGGCCTCGTCACAGACTGAAAGAAGGATAATGGGAAGAGACGCTTGCTCGATGGAAGGTAAAACTTCTAGCCTTCAGAGTGAAAATCCACTACCCTTCTCCAGCTAGCAGCTACTAATCCATGTCGGGCGCCGCATCCCCGAACATAAAGCCGGACTTCCGGTAGATCTTCCGATCATGGTCTTCTAGAGGAGCAATGGTCAATATACTCCTCATCGTGCGCTGGTCTCCAGTTTGAATCAAAAGGTCACGATCAGGAGTGTTCCTTTCACTGAATAAAGAAGCCTGCCCCTGAAATTGCAGACTGACGTTCCCATCCAATCCCCTGGCTGACCCGAAAAGACTGTTTAACGGGCTGGGAGTATAGTACACTACAAAATTAGAAAAAAGAGGAAAATAAGTTAGCCTATGGACAAAAGAAAAAAGAATGCAAAAAAATTCTAAGGCATAGCTTTGCTTTTTAAGTGAAGCTAGCTCAGCATCAGTTTCGCTCTGGAGCTTAACTTCGCAATCTGCACAAAGGCAGAGTGCAAAAAAGTCATAGAGGACTAGCTTCGCATGGAAGCTTAAGAGGCAATGATGCCTCAGGAGCTCCAAGGGATAAACCCCTTTATCCAGCTCTGCTCTGAAGCTTAACTTTGCACTCTACATAAAGGCAAAGTGCAAAAAACTCCAAGGGCTAGCCTCCCTGGGAAGCTTAAAAGGCACTTGTGCCTAAAATAGCTCAAAGGAATCAAAGTCCTTTAATTAGCTTCGCTCTGAAGCTCAGCTTCGCATTCTGCTAAAAAAAAAGAATGCAAAAAAGCTCCAAGGGCTAACTTCGCATGGAAGTTTGAGGAAGAAACCTTTTAGTTTCTGATTTTAATTTATGAAATTAAGAGGGAACAAAATCCCCTAAAATTTTGTAGAATCAAAATTAAGGGAGTTCGACTCCCTGAGATCACTAGATCATGGTGAATCGCGGTGGATTCACCATGAAATAGCCAAAATTTGGCTTCAGAAGAGATAAAAAATCTCTGAGAAAAGGGGATAAACCCCTTGTTGACACTTAAAAAGACAAGATTCTCATTGGTCCGAACGATGTCTAAACTTGTTGACATTTACAAAAGACAAGGGACAGACGAGCTGAAGACCAGTTTTCACCCACCTCCAAGGGACAAGGGAGCGGTTTGGACTCCACTGATCCAGCAAGCAGAACAGTGAACCCGGATTGTTTCTAAACAGACCTCAGCAGGTCTAAAATGCTAGTATATAGCATTACATTAGCCCAAGGAGATAGCCTCGTTTGAGAGGCTAGCATCATCTAGAGCATCGCCAGGAAGCTAACTGATAGCTTCGCCGAAAAGCCTCTTTTCAGACTTCGCTAAGAATTGCCTCTAGCTCCGCTAAGAGCTTCAAAGCGGGCAGCTCCGCTATCAGCCTGCTATGGTCAACCTTTGACCAATCAAAATCTCCTGATGAGATCGGATTCAATCTAATCAAATCCAATCGGGATTCAAATATGGCAGGTGATTGCCGCAATCTCTTGACTCTCTTGAAACGAGTAAGAGGATCAAGGAGAATCTCCTAACAATATGGAAAGGATCAAAACAGATCAACCGACCTGCCAATCCTAGCCTCGCAGTAAGGCTACTTTCTAAATTTAAACAGATTTGATTCAATCTGTTTCCATATCTTCAAGGGACGGTTATACCCTTGCTCTCCCTATAAATAGCCCGTCAGGGGCACAAGGGAGAGAGGATCGAAAAAAAGGAGAGGAGGGGGGCATACACGCAGACGGACGCAAGAGAGATCGATCGAAGACGAAAAGAGGACTCCACAAGCAGAGGCTTCTTCATAAGCATCGTGCGCTCTCGAATTCAGAGACTTTTTAGAGAATTGCTTTCTCTAACCAGGGTGTTGATGCCTTAACGTCGTCCTTCCTCTCAAGGAATCTCCGGAACCAGGCGAGAAGGAATTCCTTATCGAAGGCGATTTTGAGAAGCAGCAAGAGGGTTCTACCAACCTTCTGTTCTCTGATTCCCCGAACCAGGTGAGAAGGGAATCTCATTGCTCGCATCGTCAAAGGGACAAAGTGGTCGCGCGCTGACCAGACTCCTATCGGCACATTTTCCCAGAATCTCTGAGGAGATCTACTTGTAATCTTTTGAGAATACTTATAATTTAGCTCCTCAAACTTTTATTTGTAAGTTTTTCCCTTTTGCAAACATAATGGAAAACAAGATGGCGACTCCGCTGGGGACTGTATTCTCCTCTGCTGAGAATCAAGTGTCGCAATGCGACGAACAGACCTTCGGGTCTATCTCTGAATTCAGAAAAGCCGGTGCAGCCAGATCTTCTCTGGCTAAATCTTTTAAGCAAAGTCTCTGCGGAGACGGAAAAGGTTCTCTGCAAACCTGCCGCAGTTCTCTGGCGCAACAAGGAAACATGCCCGCAGCCCAGATCCTGCACTTTTGAGAACCTGGTTATCCAGATCGATCAAGGAAGATTTGAAGAAGTCCTCTCTGGGGGAGGCCTGACGCTTCGAGCACGGAAGCACAGGAAGGTCTTCACGACCAAGGTTTCAAATCAGAAACCAGAGGCAGAATCTTGCCAGCACCCCACAGCCCCGCTTGTAGCTATTCAGGTTCCTTGCGAACCTAGGCGTCCCCTGTCAAGGCTGATATGGAAACCTAAACAGGAGTCTTCAACTAAAGCTCCCGGAGTAGTCATGCCGAGACTGCGCCTCTCCCGCGAAGAAAAGGGTAAGATGCCCATCTGCCCTGACGATGCTGCCAGCCATGAAGTCACGACGGCAATCATACCGTCACCTGAATCAAGGGCAGCAAAGCCTCCTGTTAGCCTCGCTCGCACAAGCGAAGCTATTGTACCACAACAAATTCACTGGGTTCGCGGCCGCAAGGCTAAGACCGCAGTGTTATCTGAGGTTGATCCCCTTCGCAGCAGAATAGCGGGCAAAGCACCACAGCGTGCTCCGCTCCCCAATTCATCAGGCACTAAGCTCGCACCTGTCGGCAAAGCTAGCGCCAAAGTACTATTCAGTACTAATCCCTTCTGCAAGGATAAGAAGAACGGAGCATCATCCCTTGTACGCTCCAGAAAGGCCTCTCCACGGGTTTGTTCAGGCTCTGTTGAGCCTAACCTGCGACAATTCTTGGCAAACAAGTGGGAATTGGAGTCTCTCCAAACCACTTCCCCTTGTTGTCAAAGAGGATGCCGACTTGTGATAATCCATTCAGCCCATTGTCGGCAATATCCAATCAAGGTGGCACCTCCGCACCGTCAATCGGTGTTTGACCGGTTGTCCGCACGTGCCATAAAGAAGCATCATGAAAGGAGCGCTTCACGAGGCCCAGCCTTCGCGTCCGTCAACATGACCGGAAGAGGACGAGAGCGACACAGGGAAGGTCATACATCTGATGATACCCCTTTCGGCTCCCCAGATCCAGATTATAGCCCGGGCTTGTGAAGTCTTGGTGCGCGAAGAAGGTGTTTTCCGAAACACCAGATCAAGGGTAGCGATACCCTATAATTATGAGCAGCCTTCTTCCTCAAAGGCCCTGATCTCGCCACAGTCCAGGCGATCACCCCAATCATCTGATGGAGAAGATGAAGACAGCGGGTATGCCTCTTCGGCAACAGTCAGTTCTGTGCGAACGGACAAAGCATCGGTTAATATGGCCGATAACGCCAATGACGATCTTCGTCAGCGTTTGGAAGCTCAGGAGCAGACCTCTAGAACTCAGCAAGAGGCACTGGACAATATTCAACAGATGCTCGCTCAGCTCCTCAGCAACCGGAATGATGATACCGGGAGTAATCATGACGAGGAGGGACATCTCAGCAATGATCCGCCCAAGACGGAGAAATCTAAGGGAGGCTCTTCCCTGGATGCCGAAGTCCTTAAAGGCCTTCAAGCTCAAATCGCATCCCTAGCTCAGAGGGATGAATTAAAGAAGGTAGGGGCAGTCCGTCCTTATTCGCTGGAGTGGGATTCGGTGCCATATCCGCCAAAGTTCAAACCACCAACGTTGCATACGTATGATGGTAAGAGCTCGCCCAATCAGCACATCTACTATTTCCGGTCCCAGACCGGTAATGTTCTAAGCAACGACGCCATCATGGCTAGGTTGTTCATCGGCACCTTGAAAGGGGTGGCATTCGACTGGTTCCGAAGCCTTCCTCAGGGCTCTATCAACTCCTGGGTCGACCTGGAAACTCGGTTCCTCTCTCGCTTCGATGAGGATGACACCGAAGTGACCATGGACAAGCTCCTTTCCACTGTGCAGAGGAAAGGCGAATCTGTCCGTGAATACATTGAGCGGTTCAGAAATCTATCTCTGATGTGCCCGGCAGGGATGCCATTACCTATGCTCTTACAGACATGCAGGCACAACTTCTTGGATCAAGTAGAAGTCCGCATGGGGGCTGTCAAAGCCCATACTTGGAAGGAATTGGTCGAACAAGCTGAGATAGCCGAGAAATCAGCTAAGAAGTTCGAGCCATCCGCCCCTAGAAGCAAATGGGGCGCGAACAACAAAGGGCGTAGCGATCTCCCGCAGTCTTCCCAAGCTAAAGGGAAGGAAATTATGTCCGTCGAGCTGACCAGGGACATGCAGTCAAAGGCCAAGAAGAGCGGCGTCAACAGCCAAGAGCCCAAGTTTCCTCCGAAGCAGTACTCCTTCAGAGATGATCAGGTGGTCACGATATTCCATCTGCTCCACAAAGGGAACAAAATGAAGCTACCGGATGCTCGGCGTCCCAATGAGATAGGGCGTACAAACGACCCTAAATACTGCCTCGCACCACAGGATGATCCACCATCCTACTGACAAGTGCTATGTTCTCAAGGATAGAATTCAAGCTTTGGTCGACGCCGGAGTCCTCACATTGAAGACGGAACAGAAGAAAGTCACTGCCAATATGGTGACTCTTGAATTCGGCACTGCTCAGAAGGTCACAGTTCCCGACGGGACCTATCCAGCCCCCACACCCGCGGTTGGAAGTCAAGCATTCTTCAACCATAGCTAAAGATGACAAGGGTCTCGTCCCCTTGACATTGGAGACAGGGGAAGTTATGTGGATACACCCTGACCTCGTCCAAGACGTACAGCGGACGTCGAAGGACTCCAGCAAAAAGGGCAAGTCCTGCCATGTCATCTCTGTCCTGCCAGATGATGGTAATCTTACTTCGGCTTCCCTCAGCGATTCAGAAGAAGAGAAGCATGCCTGTACAGCGCAGGCAGATGCACCTCAACAGACGGGCACCCGGTCTAGAAAGTCATACTTAAGGCAGTATGACAAGTCTACTGACGAGATACAACAGCAAACGACGTCAGTACCAATGCCGACATCCACTCCAGTTCTGACCAAAGGGAAAGAGAAGCCTAAGGAAGTGCGGTTCGACCATGTGTTGAAGAAACCGCCAGGCCAAGGGTTAGCCACGCCCTTTCGCTTTGATATATTGGCCCACTTAGCCAATATCCCGGCTCGTATCACAATACACGAGCTCCTTCGTCTCTCTAAAGAGACAAGAGAGGCACTCAGAGATGCGCTGGCCAACTCGGAGTCCTTTCTGACATGCATGCCTGAGGTCCCTGGTGATGAGATGCGGCCTTCCTGCTCAGAGTGCCATCACGCACAATCCAAGGTGCCTGCTATTACCTTTACGGCGGAAGATATGCTTCTCAAAGACAACAAGCATGATCGACCTCTGTACTATACCGGATATATCGGTTCAACATGCATTGAAAGAGTACAAGTAGATCCGGGGTCTGCACTCAGCATCATCCCCAAAAGGCTCCTCTATTTCCTCGGCATACCATTGTACAGGTTGTCCGCAACCACCACTACAATATATGGTTTCAACGCCGGGAGCAGCCATCCGCTTGGAAAGATTCGGCTCCGCTGCAGAATCGGAAGCTTGAAGTCAGAAGTGACGTGCTATGTCATTGATGCTGACACATCATACAACCTGCTACTGGGACGACCATGGATCCATGCCAACTGGATCGTTCCTTCCACTCTCCATCAGTGCTTCAAGTATGTTGAGGATGATGCGACAGTACGAACTGTCTTCGCTGAGAAGCAACCCTTCAAGGGGGTGGAAAACTACTTCACTGATGCTCTCCTATATCAAGAGGCTAGTGGAACGCCGGGAGAACCATTGCCAGACGATGATGAAAGTGGCAATGAGGCAGATTCAGAATCCGAAACGGGCATGCCAGCCATTCTGATTGGCGAGCCAATTGTAGCATGCTTTAATGATCCCCGATGTAGGATCCCTCCTGAGGAGGAAGGCGAATGGATAATTAATGATAATATTTCTTTCGATTATCCTGCGAGCATCGAGTCGATTAAATCCATGATGGATGGCTCTCTTCATATGCCCGTACATAAGCCGAGTGTGGCTAGCACATCTGTGGAAGCCGTAGAAGGGGCCACGCTGGTAGTCCCTCCATCCAAGCAAGGTCAGGCGCCGATAATCTTCGGCAGAGCCCGGCCAGGGAGATTCTCAACCACAGACTCAAGCTCAGAGTTGGATGCTCCACAGTTCTTTCATTACGCGCCATCAGCGCGCCATATTATGAAGAAGATGGGTTACAACCTGAAGCAGGGAGCGGGCCTAAACTTCGAAAAAGGAAGACGCGGCTTGATGCGTAACTCCGTCCCAGAGGGAAACCTGCAAATTACTATGATAGTACACGCAGGGGGTTAGGGTATGTCACACCCACATCATCAACAACAGTTCAGGTCAAAGGCGATGGATCGATCCCATCACAGTCGGCCTCGTCCTCCGAATGGGATTCTGATGTCAGCATAGGAGGGATATTCGAAAGCCTCATGACTTCAAGCAGTCAGTTGGAACCGCAGAGGTTGCCGATGAGGAATCATGGGCCCAGCAATTGAGCCTTCAATGGGAAAAGCGGTTTGAGCTGTGCGAGCCACCTACCGAAGACAAGGTGATCCAGGTCAACTTGGGCAGTCAAGATCATCCCAAACCGATTTTCATAAGTGAAAGCCTATCACTTATCGAAAAGGAAGAATTGATAATGCTCGTAAAAGAGTATATAGATGTCTTCGCCTGGAGCTATGAAGACATGCCTGGACTTGATCCACAGGTCGCTATGCACCGTCTAAACATCAAGCCCGACGTTAAGCCAGTCAAGCAGCAACAACGTCGGTTCCGCCCAAACATCATGGAGGCTATTGAAGCCGAAGTTCATAAGCTCATTGCTTGTGGCTTCATCCGGGAGGAACAACATCCAGATTGGGTGGCTAACATAGTCCCCGTCCTCAAGAAGAATGGGAAAATACGGATCTGCATCGACTACCGTGATCTCAATACGGCCTGTCCCAAAGATGAATTCCCACTGCCGATCACTGATGTCATGATCGACAACACATGCGGGTTCGAAAGGATGTCTTTCATGGACGGCTTCTCAGGGTACAACCAGATCAAGATGTATCCTGATGACGAGAAGCATACTTCTTTCCGAACGCCATTGGGGTATACTGCTACACTGTAATGCCCTTCGGACTGAAGAACGTCGGAGCAACCTACCAGCGGGCGATAAGCATGATCTTCCGCGACCATCTCCGAAAGACGGTGGAATGCTATGTTGACGACATTGCCGTCAAAAGCCGCAGCAAAGATGAACATCTTCGCGATCTGAGAACGATGTTCGACATAATGCGGGCTCATCAGCTGAAAATGAACCCGACAAAATCCTTCTTGGGAGTGTCCAGCGGCAAATTCCTTGGGTTCATTGTCACATCAAAAGGGATCCATCTGGACCCAGACAAAGTCAAAGCCATACAGGACATGCATCCACCGAGGAACCTTAAAGAGCTCCGAGGCTTGCAAGGCAGATTAGCCTACATCAGAAGATTCATAGCAAATCTTTCGGGCCGTTGCCAGCCCTTTACCCGTCTCATGAAAAAGGGTACTGCCTTCATATGGGACCAAGCCTGTCAAGAAGCTTATGAAGACATTAAGAGGTATCTCACAAAACCTCCGGTCTTAGTGGCCCCTACATCAGGGAAACTATTCTTGCTTTATGTAAAAGCTCTGGACTATTCCCTCGGTGCCTCTCCTCGCTCAGAAGGACGACAATGGCCATGAGCAGGCCATTTATTATCTGAGCAGGACTCTCATAGGAGCGGAATCTCGCTACAATCCTATTGAGAAAGAGTGTTTAGCTCTCGTCTTCGCTGTCCAGAAGACACGACATTATTTGGTTGGCCAAACCATACATGTCATCTCCAGGGTGAACCCTTTACGTCTTCTCATGACGAAGCCAGGGTCGCTGAATTCAAGGTTGGCTAAATGGGCACTTCTGTTGTCTCAATACGACATGACTTTTACTCCTCAGAAGGCAGTTAAAGGCCATGCCCTTGCAGAGTTCTTAGCTGCTCATCCAGTTCCAGAACATTCAAAACTTCACGAAGACATCCCTGATGAAGTCTTCGAGTCTAATGCAACCTCAGCAGAGGAAGTGTGGCAGATGTTCTTCGACGGAGCATCGCGGATGGGCCACAAAGGGTGTTGGCCCAAGGTTACAATCAACCCATGTTTAGTGTATTTTGATGATTACAAAACATATTAGTTATTTGTACTAATATTATTTGTTGCTTAAGTGTGTTTCAGGTTTATTATCATACTAGAAGTACTCTCACTCATATACAAAGTTTTTGGACTCAAATACAAGCTATTGGACTCAAGACAAGTCAAATTGGGCTCAAATTGCAATATTGAAGATCAAGAGAAGATAGCTCAAGTTGAAGTCTTGAAGACCATTGTAGTTTGTAAGTTTAGTTTTGTAAAGATAGAATATGTGAAATTTGGCTCTAGGATTTGCACACACATTTGTTTTGTATGTTTCTATGTTTTCAAAATATTTATTTCTAGGTTTATGCCTTAGTTTATACATACATGTACCCAAAGCTTTACATCTTCAAAAACTTGTTTAAATACATGTATATAAACTATTTTCAGCATAAAACTTAGCTTCAGATTTTTAAAGATTTTATACAAATTTTCTATCTTAAAATCTGCCCAGAAAAAACTGTTTTCCAGGCAGACCGGTCGACCGGCCCAGTCGACCGGCTGCTGTGCCCGGACATGCACAGGTTGTGCATGTCTGTCGGTCGACCGGACCTATATACGGTCGACCGAAAACAGACGTTTGCTCTCTGTATCCTTCCGGTCGACTGGGTCGGTCGACCGGTAGAAGGAAACTGTGTTTCCTTTCTTGAGATCGGTCGACCGGCAGTCGACCGGAGCCATAACGGCTCTTTTGCCAGTAGGGTCCCGGTCGACCGGCAGTCGACCGGTAGGCCTGCAACACCTCCAACGGCTCTTTCCTCTTTGGGCTGTTCTGAAAAACTGTTTTATTTTCTGTTTTAACAGACTTTTTAGAGGGTTGTTGGGGTGCTTTTGCAGGTGATATTAGCTGGAAAAATCAGAGTTTTTAACCTATTCTCTCCCTATAAATAGTGGGAAATAGGCCTTAGTTATTTACCAAGAAAAATACAAGTTTTCTTTGTTTTCAAGAGAAAGAGAAAAATAGTTTAAAGCTTTCATTTCCATTCTTTTAAGTTTGATTTTCAGTTGTTGTTTGATTCTTAATATCACTCTACAACTGAAGCTTTTCTCACAAACACTTCATAGAGCCAAAAATTTCATATTCTTTCTATAGGTGAAGTTGTAAAAGTGTGAGAGTGTTTGTAAAAGAGAAAGAGTGTTGTGGTCTAGTTGAGATCACCAATTTGTAATCCTTTGTTCTTGTGGAGACAAGTTCCTAAGGGGAATTTCTTTGTAAGGTGAAGCTACGGGCTTGAGGTCTTTGGAGGCCTAACTTGTACGGGATCCTAAGGGGATAGTGGAAACCCTTCACGGAGGTGAAGGCGGGGACTAGAGCTACGGGCTCGAACCTCGAAACAAATCACTTTGTTTGCGATTGGCTTGGCGTTCTTCTTGCTTAATTTCTTGCTTTAAATTACTTCCAATCTATTGCTTGTGAACTAACTTTTATTTGTGATATCCTTACTTGTTTATTTTACTTGCTTTCAATATTTCTTGCTATATTACTTGTGTGCATTTCATCATTGCATTTCATACTTGGAATTGTTCGATCACACCTCAATACAACACGGTTGCATTGCGCACCTCTAACCCATTTAAGGGGAATTGGGAGGAAGGAGTTCAGAACCTCGCAAGGGGTATTCGGCTCTTAGTCGTGTTTTGAGAGATCGTTGCATCACTCACTTAAGTAAAATTTAAAAAGAGCATTAGATTAGCAATTACACCTATTCACCCCCCCTCTAGGTGTATTTCAATTGGTATCAGAGCTTGGACTCTAGGATTTGGCTTAACAACCTTAGAGAGATCCTTATATTGCTAATCACTTCATTCATTTCCACATAGTAAACATGACCGATGGAATTAAGACCCCCCTAAGTTTGATGGACTTAACTTTCCCATATGGAAGGTTAAGATGACCGTTTTCTTGCAATCTCTAGGTAGCCGAGTTGCAAAGGCCGTGACTAAGTCCTTTAGTGTACCCCCCGGTGATGAATCTACTTGGTCCGAAATTGAGACCAAGGAGTTTGATGCCAATGCTAGGGCTCATTATGCACTCCTACAAGCCCTCAATGATGATGACATAGCTAGAGTCATCCATTGCAAATCCGCCTATGAGATTTGGACCCATTTGCTAGTAACACATGAGGGGACATCACAAGTGAAGAGGGCCAAGATAGACCTTCTTCGGTCCCAATATGAAAATTTTAGCATGCAAGAGAATGAAACCATAGATGATATGGTTACTAAGTTTACAAAGATTACTAATGGTCTTGCTTCTCTAGGTGAAGAAATCAACAATGATCAAAGGGTGAGAAAGATCATCCGGGCTCTTCCTCCATCATGGGAAGTGAAAGCTACAACATTGAAGGAACTCAATGACAAAGATGAGATTGAGCTCATTGGACTCATTGGGAACTTGAAGACCCATGAGATGGAGAGAAAGGCAAGGAGGACATGGCACCTACCAAAAAGAAGACCATTGCCTTCAAAAGTCATGCTACCTACTCCGACGAAGATGACGAAGAAGAAGATGACGAGGAGCTCTCACTTCTAGTCAAAATGTCCGGAGGATGTACAACAAGGCAAAGTACCAAGGAAGGAGGAGATGGCAAGGAGGCAAGGAAGAAAGGAAGATCATTTGCTTTAATTGCCAAAAGCCGGGACACATAGTAGCGGAGTGTCCGGAACAAGTGAAGCCATCTTCATCCAAGAAGCCATACAAGAAGAAGGCTATGAAAGCAACATGGGATGACGAAAGTGAATCCGAGGAGGAGATCGACACCGCCAATATGTGCTTCATGGCAAATGAGAGCACAAGCAAGGTAACCCCCTCAACTCCTTTTGATGAAGATTTATCCATGGATGAGCTAGGAGAAGCTTTTATGGAACTTTCTAGTAATTATGATTTCTTAAAGAAGAAATATTTAAAAATGAAAAAGGATAATGAATCTCTTAATATTCAAATTGTAAATCTTTCTAAAGAAAATAATGATTTACATTCTTCTTTAGTTTCCACTAAAAATGATTTTGAAAAATATAAGGTTGCTTGTAAAGGAAAGACCCCATTTGTAGACTCTAATGAGATTGCCATGCTTAAGGAAAGATTAGACTCATTAGATGTTGTTTTGAAAAAGTGTAGTGAATTGATAAGAAGAAGATGGAGAATATGTTTCCTAAGAAACAAGCTCCTAAGAAAAATATTCATCATGCTCATGCTCATGCTCATGTACATGCTACACAACCTATGCATCATGGTAAACCCCCAAAGCATGCTCACACTTCACATACACACCATGCATTCATGTATAGAAAAGTGTACCTGTTCACATTGTGGACGGAAAGGACACTTAGCTAATTTTTGTTATGATAGACTAAGTGCATCACATCATAATGTTTGGGTTCGTAACACTAACTTTCAAGGACCCAAGAAAGTTTGGGTACCAAAATCAACTATTATTTTAAATGATGTAGGTACTTTCCAAAGCCCAACGACGTAGAGGTTTGTGGTATCTTGATAGCGGTTGCTCAAGGCACATGACTTGGGACATCAACAACTTTGCAACCCTATCAAGATATCATGAAGGTGGCACCGTCACCTTCGGAGATGACGCCAAGGGAAAAATCATCGGTATTGGTAATGTAAAACTTGGCACCTCTCCTTTAATTGAAAATGTGGTTTTAGTTGATGGCCTCAAGCATAATCTCTTGAGTGTTAGTCAACTTTGTGATAAAGGTTTTGATGTAGTTTTTGACAATGTTGCTTGTAAAGTAATTGATAGAACTTCCAATGTTTGTGTATTTTCCGGTTTTCGTGAAAGCAATGTTTATATGATTGATATGTTAAATATGTCTTGTAATATAACATGTTTAAAAGCCCTCGATGACGACTCTTGGTTGTGGCATAGGAGATTAGGCCACGTTTCATTTGATCATATTTCTAGGCTTAACTCTAAGGAAATGGTGAAGGGTATTCCTTCATTGAACTTTGAAAAGGACCGAGTTTGTGACGCATGTCAATTTGGGAAACAAACTAAGTCCTCATTCAAATCAATTAAGGATATCATGTCATCACGTCCATTAGAGCTAATCCACATGGATTTATTTGGCCCTACTCTCAACCAAAAGTTTAAGTGGGAGTAGATTTGCTTATGTTTTAGTAGATGATTTTTCGCGTTTTACTTGGGTTTATTTTCTCGAACACAAAAGTCAAACCTTTTCACATTTTCAAGCCTTTAAGAAAAGAGTTGAAAAGGAAATGACTCCTCAATAATTAAAATAAGAAGTGATAGAGGAGGTGAGTTCATTAACCTTCCCTTTACCACTTTTTGTGAGGAACATGGAATAAAACATGAACTTTCTTGTCCTAGAACTCCACAACAAAATGGAGTAGTTGAGCGGAAAAATCGTACTTTACAAGAGATGGCTAGGACATGTTAAATGAATATGGTCTACCACATTATTTGTGGGCCGAGGCCGTTCATACTTCAGGTTACATTGCAAATCGTGTTTTCCTATGTAAAAATACTACTAAGACTTCTTATGAGATGTATTTTTCTAGAAAACCTAATGTT
This sequence comes from Agave tequilana, assembly GCA_038442645.1. Lineage (NCBI taxonomy): Eukaryota > Viridiplantae > Streptophyta > Magnoliopsida > Asparagales > Asparagaceae > Agave > Agave tequilana. The sequence goes on from JAVJIF010033605.1 coordinate 176,124, forward strand.
TCTTATTTCAAAGTGTTTGGTTGCAAATGTTTTGTTTTAAATACAAATATTAATTTGGGAAAATTTGATGCTAGATCATATGAGGCTATTTTTGTAGGTTACTCAAATACTAGTAAGGCTTATAGAGTCTTCAATAGGTCAACTTTGACTATTGAGGAATCTATTCATGTTAAATTTGAGGAATCTAACAAGTTTGTTAAGAATTGTGTAGAAATTGATGCTTTAGATGAAGGTTTGGAGAAAGTGACCTTGGAGGATGCTTCTACCATGGGAGACAAGCCAAAGGATGGTGATGGAAGTGAAGCCAAAGTGGAAGAGGCTCAAGGAAATGAACATCGAGCAAATGAAAAGGAGCACTCTCAACCACTACCAAAGGATTGGAGATTCAACCCTCATCATCCCAAGGACCTCGTCATAGGTGAAGTATCAAAAGGGGTAACCACTCGCTCTAAGATTCAAGATTTTTGTGGTAATTTTGCTTTTATTTCACACATAGAACCTAAAAATGTCCTCGAGGCCGAGGCCGATTCATATTGGTTGCTTGCCATGCAAGAGGAGCTCAATCAATTTGAGCGCAACCAAGTTTGGCACCTTGTTCCTAGGCCCCAAGATAGACCAACTATTGGCACTAAATGGATCTTTAAGAACAAGTTGGATGAATCGGGTAATGTAGTTAGAAACAAGGCTAGGTTAGTTGCCCAAGGTTACACTCAAATCGAAGGGATCGATTTTGAAGAAACCTTTGCACCCGTAGCACGGCTCGAAGCCATACGGATGACCTTAGCATATGCCTCATTTAAAGATTTTAAGTTATTTCAAATGGATGTAAAGAGTGCCTTTCTTAATGGTTATATTGATGAGGAGGTGTATGTTGAACAACCCCCCGGGTTTGTTGATCCTACACACCCTAATTATGTTTATAAATTAGATAAAGCACTTTATGGTTTAAAACAAGCCCCTAGGGCTTGGTATGAAAGATTGTCTTCATTTTTGATTTCAAATGATTTTAAAAGGAAAAGTTGATAAAACATTATTTACCAAACATATAGATCAAGATATCCTCATAGTTCAAATTTATGTTGATGACATTATTTTTGAATCTACTAATGTTTCACTTTGCAAGAATTTTGAATCATGCATGAAAAGGGAATTTGAGATGTCTATGATGGGGGAGCTCAACTTCTTCCTTGGACTTCAAATCAAGCAACGTAGTGATGGGACATTCATCAACCAAGCCAAGTACACCAAAGAACTCATCAAGAGGTTCGGGCTTGAAGGATCCAAAGTAGCAAAGACTCCCATGGCAACCACTACGAAACTTGACAAGGACGAACAAGGTAAGGAAGTAGACATCAAATTATTTCGTAGCATGATTGGTAGTTTACTCTATCTTACGGCTAGTAGGCCGGATATAATGTTTTCCGTATGTTTATGTGCACGTTTTCAATCATGTCCTAAGGAATCACACTTAATAGCGGTAAAACGCATAATTAGGTATCTTAAGGGCACAATTGATTTAGGTTTGTGGTATCCGAAAACTAACCAATTTACCATGACTAGTTATTCGGATGCCGACTATGCGGTTGTAGGGTAGATAGGAAGAGCACAAGTGGCACTTGCCAATTCTTGGGCAATTGTCTTGTGTCTTGGTCTTCCAAAAAGCAAAATAGTGTAGCCCTTTCAACCGCCGAGGCGGAGTATGTAGCAGCCGGAGCTCGTTGTGCACAAGTACTCTGGATGAAACATACTCTTCTCGATTTTGATTTACATTTTGATCATGTTAAGATTTATTGTGATAATACTAGTGCTATTCACATGACCAAAAATGCTAATCAACATAGTAAAACCAAACATATCGACATTAGATATCACTTTCTTAGAGATCACTTTGAAAAAGGTGACATAGATATTGATTTTGTTTCTACCGATTTTCAACTTGCGGATATTTTCACAAAACCTTTGGATTATGCAAGATTTTCATTTATTTGTGGTGAATTGAATGTATGTAAAATTGATACTTAAAATATCTTAGTTTGTTTTGTTTTGGTTTCTAATATGTTTTGTTTTGTCTTAAATTTTTTTTTAACCCTTTTTGATGTATGACAAAAAGGGGAGAAATATAAAAATATATTAGTTTTGGGAGAAAATATATGGAGAAAAATATGTGGTTTGTTGTTTTAAATTTTGTTATTCCTTATGATAGCTTATTTTTTTTGTGATGATATTTTTCAATGCTTTATGTATGTTTACATAGTGTTCATATTCATGTTAAATACATAGCATTGTTTAAGGGGAGCTTTCCAAGCTCTTTCCTCTTTTATTTGTTTAATAACTCATATGTTTTGTCATCATCAAAAAGGGGGAGATTGTTGGCCAAGGTTACAATCAACCCATGTTTAGTGTATTTTGATGATTACAAAACATATTAGTTATTTGTACTAATATTATTTGTTGCTTAAGTGTGTTTCAGGTTTATTATCATACTAGAAGTACTCTCACTCATATACAAAGTTTTTTGACCAAATACAAGCTATTGGACTCAAGACAAGTCAAATTGGGCTCAAATTGCAATATTGAAGATCAAGAGAAGATAGCTCAAGTTGAAGTCTTGAAGACCATTGTAGTTTGTAAGTTTAGTTTTGTAAAGATAGAATATGTGAAATTTGGCTCTAGGATTTGCACACACATTTGTTTTGTATGTTTCTATGTTTTCAAAATATTTATTTCTAGGTTTATGCCTTAGTTTATACATACATGTACCCAAAGCTTTACATCTTCAAAAACTTGTTTAAATACATGTATATAAACTATTTCAGCATAAAACTTAGCTTCAGATTTTTAAAGATTTTATACAAATTTTCTATCTTAAAATCTGCCCAGAAAAACTGTTTTCCAGGCAGACCGGTCGACCGGCCCAGTCGACCGGCTGCTGTGCCCGGACATGCACAGGTTGTGCATGTCTGTCGGTCGACCGGACCTATATACCGTCGACCGAAAACAGACGTTTGCTCTCTGTATCCTTCCGGTCGACTGGGTCGGTCGACCGGTAGAAGGAAACTGTGTTTCCTTTCTTGAGATCGGTCGACCGGCAGTCGACCGGAGCCATAACGGCTCTTTTGCCAGCAGGGTCCCGGTCGACCGGCAGTCGACCGGTAGGCCTGCAACACCTCCAACGGCTCTTTCCTCTTTGGGCTGTTCTGAAAAACTGTTTTATTTTTCTGTTTTAACAGACTTTTTAGAGGGTTGTTGGGGTGCTTTTGCAGGTGATATTAGCTGGAAAAATCAGAGTTTTTAACCTATTCTCTCCCTATAAATAGTGGGAAATAGGCCTTAGTTATTTACCAAGAAAAATACAAGTTTTCTTTGTTTTTCAAGAGAAAGAGAAAATAGTTTAAAGCTTTCATTTCCATTCTTTTAAGTTTGATTTTCAGTTGTTGTTTGATTCTTAATATCACTCTACAACTGAAGCTTTTCTCACAAACACTTCATAGAGCCAAAATTTCATATTCTTTCTATAGGTGAAGTTGTAAAAGTGTGAGAGTGTTTGTAAAAGAAAAGAGTGTTGTGGTCTAGTTGAGATCACCAATTTGTAATCCTTTGTTCTTGTGGAGACAAGTTCCTAAGGGGAATTTCTTTGTAAGGTGAAGCTACGGGCTTGAGGTCTTTGGAGGCCTAACTTGTACGGGATCCTAAGGGGATAGTGGAAACCCTTCACGGAGGTGAAGGCGGGGACTAGAGCTACGGGCTCGAACCTCGAAACAAATCACTTTGTTTGCGATTGGCTTGGCGTTCTTCTTGCTTAATTTCTTACTTTAAATTACTTCCAATCTATTGCTTGTGAACTAACTTTTATTTGTGATATCCTTACTTGTTTATTTTACTTGCTTTCAATATTTCTTGCTATTTACTTGTGTGCATTTCATCATTGCATTTCATACTTGGAATTGTTCGATCACACCTCAATACAACACGGTTGCATTGCGCACCTCTAACCCATTTAAGGGGAATTGGGAGGAAGGAGTTCAGAACCTCGCAAGGGGTATTCGGCTCTTAGTCGTGTTTTGAGAGATCGTTGCATCACTCACTTAAGTAAAATTTAAAAAGAGCATTAGATTAGCAATTACACCTATT